>JAQZBX010035454.1:0-24550 GCA_029593785.1 Cabassous unicinctus
CTTCCTATTAACCACCTTCTGTCCATTCTTTATGAATAAGCGCAGGGATGCCATCAATAGTAAGTGTGCTTATATTATTAAAAGGCCCACTGTTCTTTATACATCTGGGCTGACATTGATCTTTTAGTCATTGCCAAAGCTTTATCAAATAGCTTTTTCATATGTAGCATTGCCTCAGAATCTAGAAGCTAGAAGCACTTTGATATTCCAAAATATGGGGCCATGTAGATTTTCCAAATCAGCAATATTCCGATATGTATGTTTCTATAACTTTTCATTGTTGTTCATAGAAATAATTGCTCAAATAACTGTTACTTAGATTTATGTAGAGTGGGTAAATCTATGCACACTTGAAAAAGGAAATAAAATAATTATCATACATAATTGATATTTGTCTTGCTTTATGCCTCCAATTTATTCTGTATAGCATAATTTATATCTGATATGAAAGAAACAAGTAGAATTCCTATTTTATGAAATCATCATGGAATTTGTTAAATGAAATACATAAAATTAAGTTATAGCAGTTTGATGTTATTTATGAATTCCAAAAAGAGTTATTGATTAGGTTTGTAAACTAGTCTGTTCCTCTGGGTGTGATTCCTCTTTGTTTGTATTAAATTCAGAGGTTTCACTTTTACTTTAGTAAGTCAAGATTAGGGCTTTGATTCAACCAAATCAGAGTGTGACTCAGTATTGAGTCCCAGCCCCCTTGTTGGGCTGATAAAATGAACTCTCACATGGAAGTAGATACACAGGAGAACATAGGAAAAGACACAGCAGAGGAGAGAACTTAGTTTTGAAGCTGGAGCCCAGGAGAGAGATGAAATATTTGCCTGATAGTTTACAGCTGACCTTGTGAAAAGAAGCGAGCAGCTGAGCCTGGAAAGAAATGAGCTGTGGGAAAAGGGATGAGCCCTCCAGCCTACAGATGAGATCAGAAAAAGCTGGGCCTGGGGAGTTTAAGAGAAAGACGAAGGCTGTACCCTCACAGACATTGCCCACCATCTTGCATTAACATGTGACAACAGACTATGGGTGAGAAAGTACCTCCTATGTTATCTTGAGTTGGACTCTTTAGGGCCTTGTAACTGTAAGCTTCTACCCCAAATAAATACCCTTTATAAAAGCCAACAGATTTCTGGTACCTCTGCATCAGCACCTCTTTGGCTGACTAATATGTAAGTAAAACCTTAAAACTCACCCAATTTTTCTGTTCATATTCTTGAAATACAGACTGGTCAGAACTTGCACCATAAATGGAACTGAGAGCATTCTTGTGACTTCAAAAATTTCAGTATTCTCCATAGTATTTAACAAGACCCAGAGTCACATTATTAAACATTTGAAATACGTATGATACAATGTAAAACTACTTGAAATATAAAGAACAAGGTAAACTTCATTATGTAAAGGAAAAGAACATTTTTAAAATGTTGATACTAAAGTGACATAAATGTTGGAAATATATGGCAAAGATTTTAAGGAGCAATTATAAAAAATGCTCAAATAAGTAAGTGCAAACATTCTTGAAATTAATGGAAATTATAAAAACTGAGGAGAAAAAGGAGGAATCAAAGGGGAATTTTGGACCTGAAAAACTACATTAACTAAATTTTTTAAAAAAGCTAAAAATTCTTTTGGCTGCAAAATAATATGGAGATCTCAGAGGAAATGTAAGATATTAGAGATAGATATGTAGAAATTATCCAATCTTAACAAGAGAGATGCAAAGTACCCAAATATATATATATATAAATGAACAGTTTTAAGGACTTATGGCAGTAATAAAAAGTCTTACTTTCATGTCACAGGAAGCCCAAAAGGATAGGAGAAAGAATACAGTGGGGAAAAAGAGAATTGAAAAAACTATGGCTTTAATGTGTCCAGTTTAGGAGAAAGAAAAACAATTAATTCCAGAAGCTAAAGGAGTTTTAACTTAAGATGAAACCAAAGATATACATACCTAGCAAATCATAAAAAAACTTTCATATTCTAAAGAAAAAGGAAAAATCTTGAAAGTAACCAAAGAAAAATGACACATTATAGAAATAGAAACAATGTTTCAAATGAACGTGGATACTCATCAGTATCCATGGAGTCCAAAAGGAAGTGGAAAGAAATTTTTAAATAGCTGAAAGAAAATAATGGTTAATCCAGAATTTTTATAAGCAAAAAGATCCTTCAGGAATGTGATGGTTAATTTCATGGATCAACTTTCCCAAGTTATTGGGTACAGTTTTTGGTGCAACACTGTCTTAGTTATTGTGAAGTTTTATTGTAGACAAGATTTGCATTACAATTAGTTAATTGCATACATAATCAACAAAGAAATACTGCCTTTAGCAATTTGGGGTAATCTCCTCATCGAATCAGTTTGAGGTATTACAAGTGTGAATTGTGGGTTCTATCTCTGCCTCAACTAAAAGTGTAGGTTCTTGCAGGAATTTCCAGCCAGGCATTTTCCCCTGGAGAATTCAGACTAAGGACTTCAACATCATTTTTATTAGAGAATCCAGTTAGGAGTTTGCTCAGTGAAGTTCAGACTTGCTAGCCTCTCTGTTGTTTCTGGAGTGTCCTGACTAATACAGGAATGAAGTGAAATCTAGACATTGTTAGATAAAGTAAAATAAAGGAATTCTTTGCTAGCATGCTGGTAACATAATGGCTTAATGAGTTATTAAAACAGAAAGAAAATTATACCAGAAAGAATACTCTAATACATTTAATGAAAGAAAGGCAACAGAAATGCTACATCTGTGTTAATATAATAGATTATTCTCCTTGAACCCTTTAATGTATTTTGGATGTTGAAGCACAAAAAATGTAACATTGTCTCATAGATGTAAATGTTAAAACTTAAGACAACTAAAACCAAAAATAAGAAAGCAATTGATCAATATGTTGGTAAAATATTGATTTTTAAGAAGACTGAAAATTAAGGTACATAGCTGTGGTAAGAAAAATGTCTAAAATCATCCACCATAAATTTTATGTTCTAAAGTACAGAACATGATAATATAAGTGTTCACTTCCATGTTTATTCTATATACAATATAGTTGACCTTAAAATAGGATTATTATATGGAATTACCCACTGGCTGCAATGTAATGGCTTGGGTCTCCAAAATCAGAGAGCTTTGGCTGGCTTGTGGTCAAAGGGAAGTTAGAAAAATATGCTATATGAGAAAGACTCAACACAGTGATGCTGGCTTTGAAGATATAGGTGGCCACGTGAGAAGAAATGCAGCTGAATTTAAAGAGTCAAGTGAGGCCCTAGTTGAAAACCTGCAAGGAAACAGACACTACCATCTCTGAATGGAGCTGGGTTCTGCCAAAAACTTGAATGAAGTTGGAAGCAGATTCTTTCAAGAATTTCAAGCCAGAAATATAATCCTGAAGACACCTTGAATTTGGCCTTCTGTGATTATGAGCAGAAAATTCAGGAACATTGTACATTGACTTAGACCATGAAAACTATGAGGTAATTTGTTTTGGCTTAGGTTACTAAGTTTGTGATATTTTTAGCATAGCAATAGAAATAGATGCAATAGTAATGTCTAGAACATGTAAAATTATACAAAAAAATCCAAAAAAAGTTTTTAAGTAGACAAAGGAAAATGTAATACTAAAAGAGCTGCAAATATGCCAAAAAAGAATGAAAGGAAACATAAAACAAATAACAAAATGGTTGATAGACACCAAACATTCCAAAATTAATTTATTTTTTAAACTATTACTTATTTTCTACACCGTAATTTATTTTTTTAAGTATTTTATTTTTATTTTTTTAAATTTTTATTCCCTCCCCCTGAGATGGCTTCCTCATCTGCCTGCTTGTCTTCTTTAAGGGGTACCGGGAACTGAGCCTGTGAACTTCCATATAGGAGTCAAGTGCCCAACCACTTGACCCACTTCCACTCCCCCAAAGTTAATTCAAATGCACATAGCATATTTAGACTAACTAAACATAACTATTATAATTGACTTAAAAAATTACCCAACTAAAAATATTGTCTGTGGAAACTAGTTTGAAATATAATGGTATAAAAGATTAAAATTAGAACGATTAAAATAAAATATACTATGCAAATATTATGAGAAAGAATACTTGCATGGCAATATTAATATCAGGCCAAATAAATGTTGGAGAAAAGACAACATAGACAAATTGAGATATTAAATAATTACAAAAAAATTAATTATGAAGGCATAACAATCTTAATATATATATATATGAAAAGCTTCAGAATAGATAAAGCAAAAACTGGCAGATGTCAAATGCAAAATATACAAATCTACAATGACTCTTGGGGATTTTAATGCTCTTTCTCTTAATAATCAATAGAATCACTATACTAAAAACCAGTAACCATATAAATGAACCAAACTGCAACATTAACATTAAATGGACCATTTCATACAAAAACCACATAATAAAAAATAATTTTAATTGATAATGGAACATTTGTACCTGCTGACTCCAGGGGTTTTACTCACTATTGTAAAGGTTACTTTAGCATAGTTCTACTATTCCTTTACATGATATTATACTTGTTTATACTTTTTATTATAATGGCTTATTTTGCTTATTTCCTTTTTTTGTTTTTTACTTATATTGTAGTTGCTAACTTTAGTTAACTTAGTGATTTCATTTTTAAATTTTCATTTTTAAATGTAGATAGTAATATTAGCCTGTTACCTCTCCTTTTTCTGACAAAGAAAAAAAAAACCCTTATACCCTTAGCTTTTGGTTTTCTTATTCATTCCATGAAATGATTGTACTAAATTATCATAAGCTTTCCTTGAAATTCAAAATGAAAATTCTTCTTAGATTCTTGGTCCTTTAGCCACAAATGTATATGTCACACACACACACACACACACACACTGATAAATCACATGTGAACATAAAATTTCCTATGGCACAAAATATCTTAATTAACTCTCTTCTATTCTTTCATAACACAGGACACACACACCAATAAGGGAAAAGTATACATTTTTAAACTGCTTTATGAATCTTTAAAAATTTATTTTTAAATTAGAGAAGTAAATTTATAGAATTGTCATGCATAAAATATAGAGTTCCTGTGTACCATCCTATTATTACCATCTTGCATCAGTGTGGTACATTTGTTGTAATTGCTGAAATAACACTTTTATAATTGTACTGTTATCTACAGCCCATGGTTCACCTTAGAGCACACTGTCACATAGATTTTTAAAAGTTTCATTCTAGTACATATCTCCAACTCCATATTTCCCCATTTAACCAAATTCAAATATATATTTGCATACAGTCAGTTATGTTCACAATGTTATGCTACCATTATCACCATATATTACCAAATCATTTCCAGAATCCCAAACAGAATTTGTACAATTTAAGCATGTACTCTTCATTCCTCATCCCCACCGCAAACCCTGTAACTTATATTCTAATTTCTGAATCTATATATTTGCTTATACTAATATTTTAATGTCAGTGAGATTGTATAATATTTGTTCTTTTGTGTCTGGCTTGCTTCACTCAACATGATTTCTTCAAGGTTTGTCCATGTTGTCACATTTATTAGAACTTCATTTCTTTTTATGGCCAAATAATATTTCCAAATATATTCCAAAATATACCACATTTTGTTTTTCTGTTCATTGGTTGATGTGGATTGCTTCCATCTTTTGACAATTGTGAATAATGCCACTATGAACATTTGTATGCAAATATCTGTTTGAGTTTTTCCTTTCAAAACCTTTGGGTATATATAAAAAATTGGAATTTCTGCATCATATTGTCTTTATATATGTAATTTTCCCAAGGAACTGCCAAATTTTCTTCCACAGCAGCTTCACCCTTTCACATTCCCACAAACAATGAATGTATGTTCCTATTTTTCCACACCGTAATTTTCCTCTTTTTAAAAAAATAGTAACCACCATAGTGGGTGTATCTCATTGTTATTTTGATTTGCAATTCCCTAATGGCTAGTTTCCTGGCTAACAGAACAAATACAATGCAAAGGGTTAGCTTAAACAATGAGAATTTATTGATTCAGTATTTTGAGGTTAGGAAAAGTGAAAAACCAAAGTGCCATCAAGGCTATGCTTCTCTAAGAAGACTGTGGCTATCTGGGGCTGGTTGCCAGGGATCTATGAGCTTTTCTTTCACGTAGTTATGCACATAGCAGCTCCCTCTGGTTTTGCAGTTCAGTTGGCTTCCAGCTTTAGTCTGCTAATTGTGAGGCTTTCTCTCTGTGACATTCCATATGTGGCCTTCAGTAATAAGATTAATACCCATCCTGATTCAGCTGGACCACACCATAACTCTGCGGTTCTTAACCCTTTTTGTTCAATGGACCCCTTTGCCAGCCAGGTGAAAACCACAGACCACTTACTAAGTCCACACTATACTGTGTATTATTTAATAACTATATCACACCCACACCAGCATGTCCCTACAAGAATAATGGTTTTTTGAATTTCAATTCAAGCTTATGGACTGCTTGTCAAGATTCACTGCCATAACTGAAGTAACATAATCAAAAGTTTCTGTTACAAGGGTTCACACCCACAGGAATGGATTGAGTTAAAAACATGTGTTTTTTTTTTTTTTTTTTTCTTTTTTCTAGAGTACATAACTCCAAGCCACTACAGACATTGGGCATCTTTTCATGTGCTTTCTGGCCATTTCTTTTTTTTTTTAAATCTCCTTGGTGTAATGTCTATTCTTTTGGCAATATTTTAATTAGGGTGTTTGTCTTTTTGCTATTTAGTTGTAGTATCTCTTTTCATTTTCTGGATGCTAAAACATTATCACATATGTGCTTTTCAAATATGTTCTTCCATTGTTAGGCTCTTAATTTTCCTAACACAGTCTTTGATTCATAAAAGTTTTTAATTTTCATGAAGTGCCATTTATCTGAATTTTAGTTTGTGATTTGGGCTTTGGCTATAAGATCTAAGAATCCACTACCTAAAATGAGGTCCTGAACATACTTCCCTATGTTTTCTTCTAGGAGTGTTATGGTTCTTATTGCTATATTTAGGTCTTTGTTCCATTTTGAGTTGGCTTTTGTATACGGTATGTGGTGAGGGTGCACATTCATTCTTTTGTATATGCATATACAGTTTTCTGAGCAACATTTGTTGAAAAGACTATTTCCCAATTTACTGGACTTGGCAACCTTTTCAAAAGTCAGATTTGGCCATATAATGAGGGTTGATTTCTTAACTGTTGTAGCAGTTTGATATTGTTTATGAATTCCAGAAACAGATATTGGATGTTTGTAAACTGGTCTGTTCCCCGAGGTATAATAAATTTTATTGGATTCAGAGGCTTGACTTTTGCTTGATTAAATTATGATTAAGGCTTTGATTGGGTCACCTCAGTAGGGCAGAGACAGAGAAAACTACATAGTATAGGATTTATTTGGAGTTTTGATATGAAGCCCCAGGAAGTAAACACACAGAAAAACACAGAGAAGCATATACATGAGGAAACAGAGAAGACTCCATTAGACATGGCAGAGGCACTAGGAAGAGAGATGAGCCCTTCACCTGATACTTTACAGCTAGCCTTGAGGAGAGTTCAGACCAGCTGACCCTGAAGAGAAATAAGCCCTGGGAGAGAGATGAGACATATCTCAGCCTACAGATGATATTGGAAGAAGCTAGGACCGTGGAGTGTTAAGAGGAAGAGGAAGGCTGAACCTTTGCAGACATCGACAGCCATCTTGCCCCAACATGTGGCAACAGACTTTGGTGAGGGAAATAACTTAGGATTTTTGGTTTGGTAACTGTAAGCTTCTACCCCAAATAAATAACCTCATAAAAGCCAACAGATTTCTGGTGTTTTGCATCAGCACACCTTCAGCTGACTAATACACCTCTCAATTTGATTTTGTTTTATAGATTTGTCCTTCTGTCAGTACCATGCTGTTTTCTTAATATATTTTTATGAAGAAATTGTGAAGTTACAAAACAATCATACACATGTGGAGTTCCCACACATCACCCCTCCAACAATACTTTATATTGTTGTGGAAAATTTCTAACAAATTATGAGATAAATTCATCAGACTACTACCACTAACTATGGTCTGTAGCTTACATTTGGTATGTATTTCCATACCCCATATTTTTAACATAGTATATCTTTGGAAATGATGAAAGAATATTACAGTATTGCTGTTAACTATAGTCCATAGATTACATTAATTGTATTTTTCCAATGCTTCTCCACATTCTTACAACTTTGAAATAGTGATGTACATTTTTTCTAGTTCATAGAAGGACATTCTTGTATTTTTACTATTAACCACAATTCTCACCCACCTCTGGGTTCGCTACGTTATTCAGTCCCTAGATTATTCTCTAGCTTTCTTCAATTGACATTTGCATCCCTAGACTAAGCTTTTCAGTCACAATCCCATTTATAAAACAACTGTGTTAGTTCTATTCACTATAATGTGTTACCATCAACTCTATCCATTTTCACACTTTTACAATGAAGTTAATTAAAACTCCTTCATACATTAAGCATCAGTACCCTTTCTCAGGCCTCCTCCTATCTCCCAGAAACCTATGCTCTAGATTTTAACTCCATGTGTTTATTCTTCATATATAGTTCATATTAGTGAGACCATGTAATACTTGTAATTTTGTGTCTGCATTATTTCACTTAGCATAATGTCTTCAAGATTCATCTATGTTATCATATGTGTCCCAAATTCATTTCTTCTTACAGCAGCATAGCATTCCATCATATGTACTTACCACACTTTGTTTATCCATTCATTGGTTGATAGACACTTGAATTTTTTCCATCTTTTACCAATTGTGAATAATGCCTCTATGAATATCGGTGTGTAAATGTTCATGTCACAGTTTTCAGTTCTTCTCAATATATTCCTAATATAGGAATTGCTGGATCATATGGTGGTTCTATTACCATGCTCTTTTGATTTCTGTAGCTTGCGCTTATCAACCTTATCCTTTTACTAATGAAACTAAGCCTAAACTATAATTAATGGCTAAGAATTGCCTCCAGAAAACCCCTGGTTATGCAAATTTGGCCTCTCTCTGAGCCAAACTCTAAAAATAAACTCATTATATTCCCCCCAATGTGAGACGTGACTCCTGGAGGTGAATTTCCCTGGCACCCAATTTTAAGATTGGGATTTGTGAATCTTACATTTTTTTTCTTATTTTTCAAGGTGGCATTAGCTATTCAAGTTTACTTACTCTTCCTTATAATTTGATGTTTTGAGAATCCAGTTATGCAAAGTAAGTTGTAATTTTTTTCAATTTTTAAAAATTTTATTGAAGTATATCATTTATACATGAACATACAAAAGTGTAGAGTAAAAGTTGTGAGCTTATAAACCGCAACATACATAACATTCTACAGGGGACCCATACATCACCCCAACACCAACACCTTGCATTTTTGTGAAACATTTGGCATAAATTATGAAAGAAAATCATCAAAATATTACTACTAACTATAGTCCATATCTTACATTTGGTGTATTTCCCCCCCAAATCAGCCTATTATTATTATTTTTCAATATATTTTTATTACAGAAGTTGTGAACTTACAAAGCAATCATACATATGTGTAAAATTCCAAAACAACACCCTTTTACCAATACACCACAGATTACATAACAGATTATGAAAAAATATCGTCAGAATATTACCAACGACCATGGCCCATAGTGTACATTTGGCACACTTTTTCCATACCCCTTCATTATCAACACAGTAAAACTTTGGAATTGATGCAAAAATATTACAGTATTGCTGTTAACCACAGTCCATAGGTCACACCAATTTTATTTTTCCTATGCTTCTCCACATTCCCACCACCCTGCAATAGTGGTGTACATCTGGACACTCTTGAATCTGTACCATCAACCACAATTCTCATCCACCTCTGGGTTCACGGTGTTATTCAGTCACTAGATTTCTATAGCTTTATTTCAATTGACATTTATATCCCTAGACTACACTTTTCAGCAACAATCTCATTTATAAAACAGCTGCTACTCACTATAATGTGTTAATATCAGCTCTATCCATTTCCGTACTTTTACAGAAGAGTTAATTAAATCATCTACTTACATTAAGCATTGTAGTCCTTCTCAGGCCTCCTCTTATCTCCTAATAATGTATACTCTAGATTCTAACTCCATGCATTTCCAGATAATAACCCCCCCCCCAAAAAAAAAGCTTTTTTCTATGCAATCAGGAGGTCAGTCTGAAAGTGACATAGGCTCTGGCTTCCTACAGCCAGCAGAGTTTCTCTATGTTATAAGTAGTTATATTTGTCATGAGAAAAAGGAAAAAGGAAACAGGAAAAAGGAAAAAGGAAACACCAAAACAAAAGGAAACCCATAAAGCACACTAATATTGACAATTAAAAAGTGAAAATGTAAGCAAGTCTGAAAATGTACATTCTGTGGTTTCAAGTAGAAAAGGAAAACAGTTTAACTTCAGAAGAAAACTTTTTTACATTAGAATTAAGTAAGGGTTTAGCTAATGCTGATTGTGAAAAGGAGCATTATGAAGGAAAAACATTCATTAATGACCCACACATCAAGCAATACCTTTCTGTCTCAGCTTCTTCAAGTTCTGAAATGTGTCCAGATTTTATGTGAAACATAATAGTATTTGATATAAAATCAAAGAATCAACACACTTAATTTATTTAACCTTATATTGTTAATAAATAGTGTATTTTCCTCACAGGTAATATATACATATTAAGAGTTGCAAGGGACATTTTTAATTTTTGAACTGAGAAACCTCAGCATCTATTTAAATTTAAGGAGAACATGGAGAAGCATGAGACACTTATGATGGCCTATAGTGGGAACATTGACCTCAGTGAAAGAAGAGAGAGAATGAAGACTCGAATGGTGAATTAGCCTTAGGAATAGATGATTCCATTTGCCCCAAGAAAAGACATGAGGGGGATTGATGAGTGAAACTATGTATTTTTTATATATGAATTTCTAAATGTATTACGGCAAAATCTTTTAATATTTTAAATGGTTAAAGACAATGTATGTTGACATTGAGTAGAGACTGGAGAAATACACATATTTTACTCTTCTAGACCAGTTGAAATCCAGATCATAATAAACAATTCTGAGTTGAAGTGATCACATAATGTTGAGTAAGATCAAGAATATTAATATATGAAGCAATCTAGAAAATAGTTTTGAACAGTCCTCATAGACAACCTAATAATCTATATGTAGGTAAACAGTGGAGAGACATTATAGCTCTGGATCATTGTGATTTAATAGTGGATGCAAAAGGATTGAATGTTGCCATATTAGTGAATACCGAGCCTGAATGAGGATTTTGGATTGGCATGGTGGGAAACATTGAATCTCAGTAGGATCAGGAGTTATGCTGGAGAAAATGCTCCTTGTGGCGAGGCACTGAGAAGACAAATCTGACATTGAATGTCCACTCTTCCACTTACATTTACATGGCTTAAAAGGTGTTCTTGACATTTCAGTTACCTACTCTTTTTTGCATATTTTAGTTCCCAATTTTCAGAGTTACAATGAGAAGTATAATATATAACATGAATAATGTAAAGTATAAAAAAATAATAAATAAATGAAAAGTGAATATAATTCACTTGGTTGATTATTTATATAGAGTATTGAACAAACACAATGAAGCCAGAGAGGATCTAAGAAACTATTAAGAATTGACAAAATATGTTGAAGAATAAAATGTAAAAATAAAAGTATATATATTAGCAAGTGCTAGGAAGATTATGTGTATAGCCTGTGAATATGTGGCCATCCGAGAGATGACATTTTAAAGGGTTAATTTTCAAATAAAATCAATATCAAAAGTCATAGCTGGTGAAGTGAAGATTAAAGCAATTTTCTACCTGGTGGTCAGGGAATGGATTATAATAAATTATAAAAGTTTTAGAGGCTCTGAATAAATAATATCCTTCTATTTCTACTCAGATTCTGTTTTGTTACCATGCATTCATAAATATTAACATTCTGGGAATATTCCTAATGACACAGAGATGCATTGAAATTACCTATATGAAATATTTTACTCTTCCAGGCAATCCTTTAACTTCCAATATTTTCATTTTATAACTATTAAGTAATAGAAATATATATCTAAACACAGGCACAGCTCTTAAATGTTACTTTTTACTGCTACCCCTGTCATTGAAATAGGATTCAAAAGCAGGGATTCTAAAGAGCATGAGGAAACATTATGTTATGTTATACTAACCAAAAACAAGCTAGAGAGACAAAAATTGGACCAATGTAAGATGACGAATGTATTTAGGCTAATTTATTCTCCATATTGATCCTTCATGTTTTTTAAAATTTTATTTTATATTAAGGGATTATTTGTCTGTCTTTCCATGACCAAGGCCAATTTTCCTAAGCTGCCCAACTCTACCAGTGACTAAATTCCTGCTTACAAGATTTTCTGACACCTGGGAACTCGGTGTCTTACATGTCATGCTATTTCTACTGATGTACATGGCAACACTTTTGGGAAATCTTTTCATTGTCACAGTAATCACACTTGAACAGAATCGTCACATCCCAATGTATTTCTTTCTTATGAATCTCTCTGTCTTGGACATGTGCTACATTTCTGTTACAATACCCTTGGCATGTGTCATCTTCCTTCAGGACAACAGGGCGATCTCCATGGGTGAATGTGCAGCTCAGATCTTCCTTGTTATTGCATTTGCTACAGTAGAGCTGCTAATACTCACCATCATGGCCTGTGACTGCTATGTGGCCATCTACCAGCCCCTCCATTTCTCTGTGATCCTGAACCCTCGTGTCTGTGTCCAGATGTCCCTGGCCTCAGTACTTGCTGCTATGATTAACTCTGTATTCCACACTGGCAACATATTCTGGCTGTCTTTCTGTCAGTCCATTGTGGTCCATCAGTTATTCTGTGACATGCCCTCTCTATTGAAGTTCTCCTGCTCTGATACCGTCAGCAATGAAATTTTAATTTTCATCTCTGTGGTGTTGGGTGGTGGCTACTTTGTCTTCATCACCAAATCTTATATTCCCATATTTTCTCCTGTACTCAAGTTCCCAACTAGGGGAGAACAAGGAAAGGCCTTTTCCACCTGTGTCCCTCACATCCTTGTGGTGACTGTCTTTGTCAGGTGAGCTGCTGCTATGTATTTGAAGCCAATCTCCAACTCACCCACAATTCAGGACATGGGTACTTCTGTGTTCTATTGTGTAGTCCCTCCGTTCTTGAATACTATAATTTGTAGTCTTTGAAACAAGCAGATAAAGGCTGTAAATAGAGTTATGAGTAGAAAGCTTTATTCAGGAAAAAGATAGTATAATTGTTTTAAGCCATTCCCATTTTGATGACATGACTTAAAATATGATTCAAAATTAAATTTCTTTTCATTACCAAATTTGGTGACCTGAATTAACTGAAAGCTGAAGACAAAAGGAGAGTCTGAGAAAGCTATGGTTAAAGAAAGAGATCAATGATAATGTACCTATTTTTTAATGTGGCAGTATAAATTTTAAATTATAATTATTTTTACTCAATGTAAATATTAGTATTTATAAAATGAAAATCACTGCTATGCTGAAAAATTTTAGGGTTACAATTAGAAGTTTGCAAGAATTAAAATCTCTATTTTAGGGAGACAAAAATGCTTTTTTCTCTATTTCCACATACATTGATTCTGATGCATCCTTTCAATGTAGTTTGAAGATAAAACAATGAAATTATGTATTTAAGTATACTTTCTTATTGGTGTCTAATATATTATGGCCCATATTCCTATAATAACCTTTGAATTAGTCATAGTACTCTCCAGTTGATGACAAAATGGATTGCCATAGTGGATAATATCTCAAACACATGCAATCTTGCAGAAAAATTCAATAAAATATTACACTTTCAGTTTCTAGACATGTAAATTGAGTAAATGATTGTCACTACAACCAGTGCTCTCATTTGTTTATTTTAAGATTGTTATTGCTACAAAGTAGTGATATGAAAGTTAAATGATCACATTTGTTACTTTGCAAACTATTACTCTTCCTGAAAATATTCTTTTTATTGCATAGGATTTTCAGTAAAATAATACTATGTGCCTCCCTATATGACTGTACCTTTATACATTATTGTGTTTATGTTATAGAAAAGCATTGTGTAGTAAGCAATGTGTAAATAATGTAGTTTAGTAAAACGACAGCACAATATATTTAAACAGAGGTTTTTATAATTAATTAATCTCACATCAACTGAAACCCCATTGTGTATGAATCAATTTGGAAATCTCTTCCCTAATAGAAATAGTCATCTTTACCATGACACTTTATAAAGCTCATTTTGAAATATTCATTCACATAGATGCCACAGAAATTGTATGGGCATAATAATATAAAATCACACTATATAAAACAAACTTAAGAGAACTAAAATGAGATATGGGGAACAATACCATAATTAAATATTTTTAAGGCATAGCTCTGTGTCCTATTTTGTCATGTGTAGACCCCAGAAAGGTAAGATCAATTAATTGAGCAGATAATATATATCCTGGCTTCATTCTTTATTATATTAACAATATTGTCTTTAGGTGTTGGCAAGATGATTCATGAATGTGTATTACATGAAGAAAGCTTGGGGTCAGAGGATTTTTTACCTTTTGGAAGAATCTCAAATCTCAGGTATCATCAGTTTAAACCCATACTTTGATGACCTTTCACAAAGGTGATATTGGAAATATATATAAACAATATTATAAGAGAAAACTTTCTGAAATACTCTGAAGCATCATGAAAGGATAATTTGAAATCTACCATCTGGATTCTCTTTAGCAGCTTTATCTTCATTGTTGCTTTACGTACAATAAAGCATCCAACGTGAACATCATGATTGTGCCACTGCTCGCTCTTTTTTGCATACCTCCTTCCAACCAGTAAAGTGCATCTGGTCTCACAATTTACTTCTGCATTCATGGTACCTCCAGCTGCCTGTATTCTGAGAGAAAATAAATTGACATTCTTAGGTCAGGGCCCCACTTTCACAGGAGTTATTGGAGAAGGAACAAACTAGGCAAGAAATATAAAATTCTGAGAAAGAGAAGCAGTCTGGTTGTTGCAGATTCCTGTTATTAATTTCCTGGACAAATTGGATATCAGTATATCTAGAAAGGAGACAATTCATCTTTCTCACTTCTCTGGAAGAGTGTGAGAGTATGTTTAAATAATCTTTTGTGAGTTTGGTGCACAGGTAAAGTTGACCCTCAGTTATGAAGAAGAAGTAGCACAATGTGGACTCCTGGCTGGAAGCTATCCTTCTGGAGGGTGAATCTCTCTGCAACAGGTCCAAGAGATATTATTCTTGGAAAATGCAGCCAGGGGAACAACATGGATATGCCTATTCCAAATAATGGAAAAGAATCATATGACTTTCAAACCAGATGTTGGGGCTAGCTGGAAATGCATTTGGAGATACTAAGCCCAGGTCCCTCACTCATAAGAAAAAATAATTTTAAAGTGGGAAACCCACTGACTCACCTCCTCGATAGGCATGGGGTTTATGCAGGGGAAAAGAGAAAGAAAAGTATTTGTTGATGTGACATCATCACTCCCCAGATGGGTAAGAGAATTACTATCTTTCCTCTATGGGAAATATGAAGTTCATTAAAATGTCCATAATAGAAGACCCTGGGAAATGGTCATGTCAAAAAAACAACCTGCTCTCTTGCAGCAAGATGTCAGTAACTTAACCTGGCATATTCGTAATCACTTGCAAATTAAATTCATTCTGATTACTCCACGATAATGTCTACATGCGACAGAAAAAAAAAAAGAGTATCCCTGAGTGGTCTATAGAGAAATAGCCTCATGCAGAAATCCCTTGATTAACTGGCCCAGAGAATCAAGTTAGCTACTGACTGAATTTTAAGCGAACAGCAAATGTCAAGCATTCTTGTAATGTGTGCTGTTCTCAGTACTTTAAAATATCCATTTTACATTTCTGAGCTGACTTTAAATGAATAGTTCTATTTTTATTCCTTTTTTCTTATATTAAAGTACATCAATTTTAAAAACTGAGTTATTTGAACTAGGAGAATCTCCATTCTCATATTGTTCTCTAATTATACATTCATACTTATCAACAATTTCCAAAATCTCCATTGTAAGGAAAAAAATTATTCTTGCTTTTCCATTTCTCAGTTTGCTGAGAATTCAGAGACTTTTGTGACTTTCTCAGTACAAGTGATAGCATTCCATTCTAACCATGTCCTACTTTATCATGCAAATCTATCCTCTGACTCTTCTAATAACTTTTAAGGACATTTACTCTCTGGCCATAAATTGGATCATACCACCTGTGGCAGTTTGATATTATTTATGGATTTCAAAAAGAGATATCTCATTATATTTTTAAACTGGTCTTTTCCTCTGGGTGTGATACCCTTTTATTTTATTTCATTCAGTTGAGGTGCCTTTAAATAAATTATGTTAAGATTATGGCTTTGATTAAACCACTGTCATTAGGGTGACTTAGTTTTAGTCCCTGCTCCCTTTGTGTGCTATATAAATGGACACTCAATGAAGAACATACAGAAGTAGATACACAGAGAAGATACAAAGAGGAAGAGAGACAGCTCTATAGACATGGCAGAGGCCCTGGAGAGAGATGAACCATTTGGCCTGACAGTTTGCAGCAGAAGAGATCAGAGCTCTGAGCAGCTAAGAAGGCCCAGAAAGAAATGAGCTTTCCAGCCTATGGCTGAGATAGGAAGAAGCTGGGCTCACAAAGCCTTAAGAGGAAGAGGGAGGCTGAACCCTCACAGACATCACCTGCCATCTTGCTTCAACACATGGCAACAGACTTTGGTGAGGAAGTACCTCTTATGGTACCTGGAGTTGGACTCTTTAGGACCTTGTAACTGTAAGCTTTAACCCCAAATAAACACCCTCTATAAAAGCCAACAGATTTCTGGTACTTTGCATCAGCACCCCTTTGACTGACTAATACACCACCTGAAGACTATTTGGCTTCTGTACAAATGGGCAAGCTCTTTAAAACTCACTTGTACATTTTTTCCATTCTTATACAGATATCAATATATTTTTCATTAGCAAATAGTAACATAATTCTTTCCACATTCAAGATAAGATTTCACTTTTTTAAAAAAGATGTCTTTATTTACTTTATTATTATTATGTTTATTTATTCCCCCTTCCCCAGATGATTCTCTCATCTGTCTGCATATTGTTTGCTTGCCTTCTCCAGGAGGCACCGGGAACTGAACCCAGTACCTCCCACAAAGAAGGCGAGTGCTCAACAACGTGAACCACATGTGCGCTTTGCAGGCTGTGGTGTCTGCTAGCTTGTGGCAGCTGCTCATTTAGGAATCTGCTCATTGTGGCAATGTGGCATTTAGCTAGTTGTGGCGGGTGTGGTGTCAATCTCATTGTGGTGGGTGTAGCATCTACCTCATTGTAGCAGGTTCAACATCTGCTCATCTTTTTTAGGAGCCACCAGTACCTAAACCCAGGACCTCCCATGTGATAGGCAGGTGCCCAACTAATTCAGCCACATTTGCTTCCTGAAATTTCACTTTTTAGATAATGTTACTTTACAACAATATTAATTCAGTACCCAAAAATCCCAATTACGAAAACAAAACAAAACAAACATAATAATCTTTAGTTAGACTAAGGTAGGTATCTAACAATTTGTTGAAAAGAAAGAATTTTCCCTTATAGTTGACTTCTATTTTTTTCATAGTAAATATAATTATACAGTAAAAATCTACCAGTAAACAAAGCTGGATCATTAGCATGTAACTCTATTAAAGCATGTGTATAATTTGTTCACATATGTGTCATCAATGCCTCAAAAATAAGTGAACCCATTTTTTAAAGAAAGAAACAAGACAAGCAAAGTTCCATGATGCATTAAAACTTATGTGCATCTGGTACTGTGTGAAAGGATAAAGGGTATGCTTGATTAATTATTTAATTAATTATCCATGTCATGACAGGTGGTTGAAACAAATTGGAAAGAAGTGGATATACTAGAGACATAATTAAAAGATGAAATTTACAGTATTGTGAATAGGTTACATACAATAACAAATAAGGGAGAAAAAGAGGTTAAACATGCTGTCACATGTCACATGTCACAGGTGACAGATGGAATGTGTTCCCTATTCTGATATCAGGAATAGTCAAGAACAAACAGAAACTTAAAGAGCTTGTGATTTTAGTTTTTTTTAAGATTTATTTTTTTATTTATTTTGTTTTTCTTTATTTATAATCCCTTCCACAGATGGTTCACTGTCTGTCTACTCATTGTTTGCTTGCCTTCTCCAGACAGGATTGGTAACCAAAACTGTAACCTCCCACATGAGAGGCAAGTACCCAATGGACTGAGCCATATACACTCCCCATGGGCTGCAGCTTCTGCTTACTTGTGGCCTCTGCTTGTTGCAGTAGGGGAAGAGTCTAGCTCTGTGGTGGCAGCATCTAGCTCTGTTACAGTAAGAGGCAGTGTTTAGCTCTGTTGTGGTGGCATCTAGCCCTGTGGCAGCAACATCTGCTTGTCTTCTTTTAGTAGGCACCAAGACTCAAACACTGGACCTCCCATGTGGTAGGGGGTTGCCCAAGTGGTTGATCTGCATCTGTTTCCCAATCTGATTTTAGTTTTGATGTGTTAATTTTGAGAGTGCTTAAAACACCTAGGTAAAGATGGAGGCAAAGGGATCACCTCTTTACCAGAAAAATATCTAGAGGACAAGAGAGACACTCTGGAGGGCTGCTTTGGGGCTCAGAACAACAGAGGAAGGAGAGACACAGAAGACAGAGTGGCAAGACACATAATATTCAGAATGCCATATGCCAAAGATAATGAGAAAATTCCAAAAGCAAAAAGGGTTAGGTGAAACATCACATATAAGAGATGTCCAATAAGACTTAATGTGGATTTCTCTTCAGAAATCATTGAGGTGAGAAGTCAGTGGTATGATATAATTAAGTACTGAAAGAGAAGAACTGCCAGCCAAAAATTCTTTATCTGGCAAAATTGGTTTTTCAAATACGAAGGTGAGTTTAAAATATTCACAAATTGAAACTAAGAGATTTGTAAGCAAAAACCCAACTCTACAGGGAACACTAGAGGCTTGGACGAGAATGTAGAAGTGAAGACTATCAGAAAGGTCAACCAAAACGGTAAAAAGACAGAGCAAACTAAGATATGACATATGAAAGCCAAAGGATAAAATTGTTGAAATAATGCCTTTACAGTAATAACATTGAATATTAATCGAATAAAATCCCCAATCAAAAGATATAGGCTGACAGGATGAGTAAGGAATCATGAGCCATACATATGCTGTCTGGTGGAGACTCAACTTAGACCAAGGATACAAATAGGCTGAAAGTGAAAGTTTAGAAAAAAGATACTTCATGCAAACAGTAAGCAAAAAAGAGCAGGTTTAGCTATACTGGTGTCAGACAAAACATTTTAAATGGAAAAAAAAAGTGATAAGAGATGCAAAAGGTCATTATATATTAATCAAAGGGACAATCTACCCAGAAGGAATAATAGTGATAAATATCTATGCACCCTACCAGAGTTCTCCAAAATGCGTGAGGCAAACTCTGGCAAAACTGAAAGGAGAGATGGACATCTCTACAATAATACTTGGAGACTTCAACATGACACATAAATCAAGAGAACTAGACAGAAGATCAACAAAGAAACAGGCAGCTTGAACAATGTGATAAATGAGCTGCACTAGACAGATGTACAGAACATTGCACCCCAAAAGTGTAGGTTATACATTCTTCTCAAGTGCTCATTGATCTTTCTCCAGGGTAGAGCACATGTTTGGGAAAAAACAGCTCTGAATAAATTTAATAAGACTGAAATTATGCAAAGCATTTTCAGTAACTATAGTGGAAGGAAGATGGAAATCAACATTAGGTGGGAAAGGGGAAAGTTTGCAAATATATGGAGACTAATCAACAATTCCTCAATAACCAGTGGGTGAAAAAAAATGCAAGAGAAATTAGTAGATATCTTGAGAAGAATGAAAATAAGAACACAACTTATCAAAACTTATGGCATACAGCCAAGGCAGTGCTGAGAGGGAAATTTACAGCACTAAAGGACTACATTAAAAAAGAAGAAAAAGCTAAAATCAAAGACGGGTGAACACCTGGAAAAACTAGAAAAATTACAGCAAAACAATCTCAAAGCAAAGAGAAAGAAAAAAACTAACAGATTAAAGCAGAAATAAGTGAAACTGAGAACAACAGCAAAAAAAATAACATTAGAAAAAATCAACAAAACCAAACCCTTATCTATACAACAAAGAAAAAAAGAGAGAAGATGCAAAGAAATAAAATCAAGAATGAAAGGGGGACATTATGACTGACCCCACAGAATTAAAAAAGGACCACAAATGCATATTATAAGAAACTGTATGCCAACAAATTAGACAACCTAGACAAAACGGACAAATTCCTAGAAATGCATAAACAACATACCTTGGCTCTACAAGAAAAACAGGAACTCAACAAACAATCACAAATAGAGATTGAATCAAAAGTCTAAAAAAAATTTATCATCAAAGAAAAGTCCAGAACCAGAGGGCTTTACAGGTAAATTGTACCATCTATTTTGAGAAGAATTAATACCAATCCTTTATAAACACTATCAAAACATTGAAAAGAAGGGAAAATTACCCAACATATTTTATGAAGCCAACATCATTCTAATACCAAAGTCAGATAAAGATACTACAAGAAAAGAAAATTACAGATCAATCACTCTAATGAACATAGATGGAAAAATTCTCAAAAAATACTTGCAAATAGAATCCAAAAGTATATTAAAAGAATTACACACCACTATCAAGTGGGTTTTCCTCCTGGTATGCAAGGGTGGTTTAAGTCAAGAAAATCAAATAATGTAATACATCACATTAACAAATTGAAGGAAAAAAAGAACATGATCATCTCAATTGACACAGAAAATAATGTGATAAAATCCAGGATCCTTTCTTGATACAAACAATTCAAAATATAGTTATAGAAAGAAAGTTCCTAGCATAATAAAGGAAATATATGAACATACCACAGCCAACATCATACTCAATGGGGAGAGGTGAAATCTTTCTCTCTAAGATCAGGAAAAGATAAGGATGACCACTGTCACTACAGTTATTCAACACTGTGATAGAGGTTCTCGCTAGTGCAATTAGGTAAGAAGAAAAAAGGCATCCAAATTGGAAAAGAGGAAGTAAAATTCTCACTATTCCCAGATGACATGATCTTATATTTAGAAAATTCTGAAATGTCTACAACAAAGCTATTAAAGCTAATAAATGAGTTCAGCAAATTAGCATGATACAAGATCAATATGCAAAGAAAAAGGTGGTGCTTCCAAACACTAGTAATGAGCAAGTTGAATAAGAAATCAAGAAAAAATTCTATTTACAATAGCAACAAAAAGATTCAAATATCTAGAAGTTAATTTAACCAAGAATGTAAAGGATCTCTATTCAGAAATCCATAAAACATTGCTAAAAGAAGTCAAAGAAGACCTAAACAAATGGAAGATCATAACGTGTTCATGCATTGGAAGACTAAACATCGTGAAGATGTCAATTCTACCCAAACACATTTAGAGATTCAATGCAATCCCAATCAAAATTCCAACAGCCTAGTTTACAGATATAGAAAAGTCAATTACCAATTTTATTTGGAAGGGAAAGGAGTCCTGAATAGCCAAAACCTCCTAAAAATGAACAAAGTCAGAAGATTCACACCTCCTGGCACTGAAGTATATTATACAGCTACAATGGTTAAAACAGCAGGGTATTGACATAAAGATAGATACATTGATCAATGGAATGAAATTGAGGTTTCAGAAATAGACCCGCAGCTTTAAGGTCAAATGATTTTTGATAAGCCTACCAAATCCACTTTTCTGGGCCAGAACAGTCTCTTCAACAAATGGTACTGGAAGAACTCGATATCCATATCTGAAAGGATGAAAGATGAGCCCTATATCACTCCCTGTACAAGAATTAACTCAAAATGGATCAAAGACCTAAACCTAAAAGCCATGACCATAAAACTCCTAAAAGAAAATGTAGGGAAACTTCTACAAGCTCTTGTAATAGGTGGCGGTCTCAAACCTTACACCTAAAGCATAAGCAACAAAGGAAACAGAGATAAATAGGACCTCCTCAAAATTAAACACTTCTCCACCAAAAAGGACTTTGTGCAAAAGGTAAAAAGCAGCCTATTCAATGGGAGAAAATATTTGGAAATCACACATCTGACAAGGGTCTAATATCCAATAAATATAAACAGATCCTACAACTCAACAATAAAAACACAAATGACCCTATTTAAAAATGGGCAAAAGTCCTGAATAGGTATTTTTCTAAAAAAGAGATGCAAATGGTGAAAAAACACATGGAAAAATGTTCAGCATCACTGGCTATTGAGGAAATGCAAATCAAAGCTACAAGAGATTTCATTTCACACCTACTAGAACAGCCATTATTAATAAAACAGAAAACTGAAGGTGTTGGAGAGGATATGGAGAGATAGGAATGCTTATTCATTGTTGATGGGAATGTAGACCCATGCAGCCACTGTGCAAGTCTGTTTGGTGGTTTTTAAGGAAGTTAGACATAGATCTACCATGTGACCCAGCAATAACTACTAGGTCTATAACCCAGAAGAACTTAGACAAGTGACTTGGACAGACATCTGCACACTGATGTTCATAGTGACATTATTCACAATTGCCAAAAGATGGAATCAATCCAGGATTCCAACACGTGGAATATTATTCAGCAGTAAGAAGTAATGAAGTCGTGAAGCATATGAAAATAATGGATGAACTTACAGGACATTGTGTTGTGTGAAGCAAGCCAGGCACAAAAGAACAAATATTGTATGATTTTGCTTTTATGAACTAAATAAAATGAGCAAAATTATGGAGTTAATAGCTAGAATATGTCACCAGAGAATAGAATGTTGTTACTGAATGGAAACCTGAAGTTTAATCTTTGCAGAATTGGTAAAAATCTGTTCGGAAATGTTTGGAAATGAATGAAAATTGTGAAAGAACATCATAGGATTTATAATTAGTAGCATTAGCATATGGGTATTATAGTGGTTTATGTTTTGTGGATTTTTTTTTCTTTTTTTGAGTAATGAAAATTCTCTAATATTGATTAAAGTGATGAAAGCACAACTCTGTGATTATACTAAATGCCATAGATTGTACACTTTAGTAAACTGTATGGTTTATGAACAAGAAATAATAATATGGTGAATTTGGGGCAAAATACATCAAATGTATGATATTTACTATAGCTAGTAGTTATACACTGATGATGCTCTTTCATAATCTGTTACAAATGTTTCACAACAATGAAAGTAATTGGTGGTGGGGTGATTTATGGGAGCTCTGTATGATGTTACGTATGTTTGTTTTCTAAGTTCACAAATTTTAGTATACATTTATTGTTTATAATTGTTCATGTATGAATAATATACTTCAATAAAATTTCAATGGTAAAAACACCCAGTTAGAGAGAAATACATAATTTTACATAAGATTTTGAAAAGAAAAGGTCTGGGCTTATAAAGAAAGCTGGGAGTCATTGTAAAGTCATATGTAAAGATTTTATTTTAAACTGTGATTAAATCATAATGTAATTGCTATGAACTCAAAAACCTAGTGAGGGGAGAAATGCAAAAAAAAAAAAAATCAGAAACGTATAATGCAGGACTGGGGTGGGGTGCAGCACTAGAAGTGAACTCAGAGTGCAACAGGGCATCCAAAGAGGACCTAAGGGGCTCAGGAATCCATAGTTATAGTTGATAGAGCAATGTCATTGAAATTAAGGGTTTCTCATTCTGTGCCAAGCAACTGGACAAAATTCTTTGATCTTTGCAAAAGAAAAATTGAAATAATATTATAATAATTCAATAATAATTTTTATAAGACATCTAATATATGGCTATGACTATTAAGTAAAATAAATGTTATAAAAACAAGCTTTAAAAACAGTAAAATCCTTAGAACAGTGTTCTGTTTTAATTGGGTCTTTTGCATTTCAGATCTTGGTATACAACCCAGTTTAGAAATAATGTAATGGTTGTTGTGCAAATTGGTCAAGTCACATAGCTCACATTGGTGAGATGGGCACTCAAATGCAGATTGTTCTGACTCTGAAATTCAAGCTCTAATCTAATCTCTTCTACTGATTCCCATTGACAGGATCATGAACACAACCAAATTATTCATTAAGTCACCATTCATTAAGTGATTCACCCTTTGTAAGTCTCTCCTAAATGTTTCTTGATAATCATGTCCCACTCAATCATAGATTTTCTCAAGAAATTTTTTCAGTGCTGCCTTTACTTCCTTGTTGTTCAGGGTATAGGTGAGTGGGTTCAGCATGGTGGTCACCCATGGTATAGAAGAGGAAAACAAA
>JAQZBX010035455.1:0-24569 GCA_029593785.1 Cabassous unicinctus
CTTTAGCAGGCAATTAGCTTTGCATAGAGAAAAATCTCTATTTCATGAGCGCAAAGTTTATACCACCTAGTCATTTTGAAATTAAGAATATTTTAAGGGAAGCAAGACTTAATGAGTATGTATGAATAGAGTTTTATAATCCAGGCCTCTGTTAGAAAAACCATTTTTAAAAAATAAGCCATCCTGGTGATTTTCTAGAAGTACCACTTGCTGGCAAAGTGTGTGTGACCCAGGAGCCAGACTGCTTGGGTTTGTTTCCTGTCTTGGTCACCTACTTGCTGTGCGGACTTGGGCCAACTTTGCAACTTGTCCAGCCCCACTTCATCTCTAAAATGGGGATAATATTCATTCCTACCTCAAAGGATTGTAGGTAGTATCAACTGTGTTATATGTAAAGTACTTAGAAAAATGTAGCACATCGTAAATGCTCAATAAATGTTATTGTTTTATTCTTATATATGAAAAGACAATGCATTACAAGAATCCCAGATTTCCTAAATGCCTCCATCTATAACAGCCTGACTTCTGACTGAATAAGACAGTCTTCCTGCCTTAAACTAGGGTCGCTGGTGGAACTGTGAAGTGCTGGAGTGGTCACTGTCATAGCAGGGTTTCTCAACTGTAGTACTACTGATATTTGGGGCCAGATAATTCTTGTTCTTTATATTTTCTTGTTTTCATATTGATATATAGGAGTTCTTCATGTGGACGATTATTTCTTCTGAAAATAATGTCAGTTTTGTTTCTTTCTTTCTAATCCTTATTCATTTTATTTCTTTTCTCTTGCCTAAATATGCTGACAAGAAACTCCAGCACAGTAACAATAAAACTTGTCTTGCTCATGACCTTAAAGAGAATGCTTTCAACATTTCTTCATCAAATGTAAATATTTACTATAGTTTTAAAAATATAATATAAACTTTATCAGAATAAGTAAATGTCCTTCTAAGTTGTCCGGTTGTTTGATTGTTTTTCAAATGGATGTTAATATTCAGCAAATACTTTTTCTGCCTCTACTAGATCTGGGATCCACAAACTACTGGCCCAGCCCAGAACCAGTTTTTATAAATAAAATTTTGTTGGAAAACAGCTATACCCATTTGTTTACTTGGTGTGTGTAGCCAATTTCACACCACAGTGGCAGAACTGAGTTGTTGCAGCGGAGGCCATATATCCTGCAAAGATGAAAATACTTACTATCTGGCCCTTTACAGAAAAAGTTTACCAACCCCTATACTAGACAATTATATGATTTTTTTCCTTTCATCTATTCATGTGGTTTTGCTAGTTATTCATATATTACCCACTCCAAAACCATTCTCTGCCCTTTTCTGCTGTGTTCCCTGGGAGGCTGCTCATTACTGTCTACATCCCCAAGCTCCCTTGCCTCTGACTTCCCACGGACCTAACAAACGAGCCACACCAGCAGAAGATAGGAGAGTGGTATCTTCCTTTGACTGCCGTTTTGACAATGTTGTCACAGTTCTGCCTTGTCATGGTACTGACAGAGGTTGTGTTCCTCTGTGGCTTCAAGTCCTGATGCTTGGCCCCTCTTCCATAATTCCATTTCACCCTGGACATTTCCTCTCCTTGCCCCTTCAGGTGTAGGGGTTTCTGGCTCCTGCTGGTCCAAATGTCTCATCGTCCCTTGTGGATTCCCTTAATCCATCCTTAAACAGTTCCTTAAATTCTCTTCAGTTAACACCATTGTTTGTGTTCTATCTCTTTCTTGCCAGGTCTCTATAAAATGTAATATTTAATTACATTAATTGACTTGTTCACAGTAAGCAAGACTTGCGTTTTGGGATTCACTCAATTTGTCACTAGATTAGGTCACCGAATTCAGTTTGCTAATATTTAGCTTTGGTCTTTGCACCTGTATTCATGAGTGAATGACCTGTTATTTTCCTTTTTCAGATTTTGATATCATGATTAATGCCACCCTCATGACATGAGTTAAGGGGTGTTTCCTCTTTTCTATGCTATGAATAATTTGTTTAAGATTGTAATTACTCATTCCTTAACTTTAGTTATAAAAGTTTGGTAAAATTATCTGGCTTATTATTTGTTCTGGAACCACTTTTGTAGGTTAAATTTTTCGAGAATTTATTGATTTTATTATAGTTTAAAATTTACAGGCATAATGTTGTTTGTAATATCTTTTAAATATCTGCAACTTATGTGGGTATGATCTTTTTTATATTCCAATATTGTTTATTTTTAGAAGTCTAGGTTTTGTTTCTTTTTTATTAGACTTGTTATATTTGCCTCAATTTATTAGCATTTTCAAAGACCCGAAATTCACTCAGCTCACTCCGTCATTGTATGTTTATTTTCTATTTCATTTGTTTCTATTATTGCATGATTTCAAACTTTTTACTTTAGGTTTATTCACATGTTCCTTTTCTGCCATATTAACTTGGATGCTTAGCTCATTACTTTTTAACCTTTATATGTTTCCAACATAAGCATAAAAGCCATACATTTTTTCTTTTAAGTTTGGTTTTAGCAGCATCCTACATGTTTTTATGTCCTGTTTTTGTTACTGTTCAGTTGTAAATGCTTTCTTTTTTTTTTTTTTTTGTATAATTTATTCTTTCTAACACATTTTTCTAGTAATTAAAAAAATTTTTTTATTTCTAACATAAAGTAGATTGTTGTCAAAAAACAGGCTGATAAGAAATTTTGAAATTTGTTGAGATTTGCTTTACAGACCTCTACATGGTGACTTTCTACAATTTTAAAAAGAATGCAGTTTCTGTAGTTGTTGGTGAAGTTTCCATATAAGTCTTTTAGATGAAGCTTGTTAACTGGGTTGTTCAAGTCTTTTATATTTTTATTGATTCATTGTCTTCTTAATTTATCAAAATACTGACAAAGCAATAATAAAATAGTCCGCTATATGTTGGATTTCTCTCTTTCTCCTCATTGTTCTGTCAATTTTTTGCTTCTTATTTTTTTGAGACTCATCATTTTTTAAAAACCTAAGACTTATTATACCTTCCTAGTGAACTGAATATTTTAAAAGTCTAAAGGTAATTATATTTCCCTTCTCTAGAATAATATAAAGGCTTTAGAGTACATTAAATCAGATTAGCCCCCTCGCAACATAGATGTTATTGTGTATTTTCACCACAAAGCATTAATAATTATTTTGTACAATGGCATTTTAAGATTTACCAACATATTTACCTCTTTGTTTACACTCAGCTCTTTTTGCATCTTTTTTTTTTTTTCATCTAGGATTCTTTCTTTCCACCTGAAGTACATCCTTTAGAATTTCTTTGTTAGTATGTGTTAGCTGGAAATATTCTCTGTATTAATCTGTCTGAAAAGTATTCCATCGCTGCTCTTATAAGATATTTTCATTGGGATATAATTCTAGGGCAATGATTATCTTCTGTCAGTGAACAATATATTATTACACTGTGGTCTGGCTTCTATTGTTGCTGATGAAAAATTAGCTGCCAATCCAATTGTTATTCCTTTAAAGGTAACTGTCATTTCTTTTTGACTTTTAAAAAGAAATTATCTTTGTCTTTGTTGTTCTGTGATTTTACTGGTAACCTAGATGTAGTTATTTTTATTTTGCCCTTTTTAGAATAATTTGGACTCCCCAAATCTGTGCTTTGGCTTCTTTTCTTCAGTCCTTGAAAATTCTCAGAGCCCTTATCTCTTTAAATATTGTCTCTGATCCATTCTCTCTTCCTCTCTCCCTCCCTCCTTCTCTCACTTCTGGAGCTCAGAGTAGATATAAACTAGACCACTGTCTACACTCCATGCATCCTAACTACTTTTTATTGTTTTTATATCTTTAGCTCTCATGAGCTTCACTCTGGATAATTTCTTCAGATCTGTGTTCCAGTCAGCTATGTGGCTATGTGCCTAGGAGGCTTTTAAATCCATTCTTTGAGTTTTTCATTTAATTACTTTATTTTTCATTTATAGGTATTCTATCTGGTTCTTTGTGATACCTGCTTTGTCATAGTCTACTGCTTTTTAATGATGCTTTCAGTCTTTCTAAAAAAAATGTCAACAATTTATGGAGTCTTTACTATTGGTTGCTTCTGCTGGTTGTTAATTCTGGCTTCTTTCCCAGTACATTGATGATTTTTTACTATAAATTCAAATTTATTAGAACTTTATATATCAGAATTCATTGGCTCCAGATTAAAGATAGCTTCCTCAAGAAATGATTGTTTTTTTTTCTTTTGTCAGGCACCCAGAACACTATCAATCTTGAACCAATTTTAGAAAAAATTCTTGGTGAGGATTTTCAGGTTATCTAAGTAGTAAGAATTTAGACAGCAAGCTTGAAAGAGAACAAATTTGAGGGGAGATGCTTTCTCTCCTCCTCAGCACTTCGTTTGAGAGCCAATTTGACAAACAGTTTTCTGCATGTTTATTTTCAATTCCCCACTATATTAAAGGCCTCCCTTTTCCGGGATCCCTGTGTAGAGAAGAAGAGATGATGGAGAATAGTTTCCTATTAGACTCCCCTCCTTGAGTAAGCCTTGGCTTTGTCCCCAGTTTTGTTCAACACTGAAAACAAACTCAAGTTAATCTAGTTCAGAAAATACATTTAAAACTATAGTTATTGTTACTGGATAATGCCTTACTAAGTTAAGGCATTTTTTAAAAAATGCTCCAGACCAGTTAAGTAAAAATTTCCCTTTGGATGGATTGTATGATTTGTGAAATATAGGGAAAAAAAAAAAAAGGAATCTCTGAAGGTAAGGTCCAAGCAAAGGAAGATTTTGAAAGTTCTTCAATTGCATCTAATGTGTAGTCAAGACTCTTGCTTTATTTGGAAAGCTGGCTTCCGTGCTCAACTTACCTCTCTAGGACTCCACTTTAACTTAGTTTATAGCTTCTGAATATTCCTAATTAATTGTCACCTCATCAATGTACTCTAATAGACTTTTAAAATAACTTTCCAGCATTCTAAATTGTTTTATGTAGCAGAGGTATTTAGGGAACCTAGCTGTACTCTATTATCAGAAAAGAAATTAAAATTTTTCTTACTAATATTAAGAAAAAAAAAAGAAGAAAAAGCACTGTAGAATTCTATGGGCATGCAATTCCTTTGGTTTATTAAGATTGTCACTATAAGATTGCCCCATGTGGTTATGGGATAAAGTTTTAGGAGATATATAGTTAAAAATACATCTTGCTAAAATTCTATTCATTATGAGCTTCTGCCTTAGAGTGGACTTTAAGACCTTAAGTTGTATCTCAGGATCAGTGTGGAGCTCACTGAGGTAGCAAAGCCTGAGAAGTCAGTGACTTCTCAAAATCAGAAGCATCAGGTACTGTAAGCCAGGGATTCTCACCCCTTGCTGCATATTAGTCATCTAGGGGAGGTTTGAGAAAATACCAGGGAAGCTATAGTGAGCAAAGAACGTCAGAATCTTTGGAGGTGGGGCCTGGGAAATGCTTGTATTAAGAGCTCCTCAGGGAATTCTAATTGAAGGCAGATTTGAGAACCACCTGTCACCTGTCTGGTTAAAAATGGACTTCTCTAGCCCCAGGCCTGGAAATCCTGATTCAGGCATGGAGTCCAGGATTCTGTGTATGTCATCATTTCCTAGGTGATTCTTATGGAAGTGTAGGAACCAATGCATTCAAACAAGACCTTTCCACATGGTGCACAACATTTAAACTATAAAGTAAAGAGACTTGGTCTACTGTACCAGCTCTTCCACTTTTTAACTGTGTAGCTCTGGGCATGGCCCTGAATTCTTTGAACCTGTTCCTTTTTCTGAAGGAAAAGGAATTGGGAAGCGGGTGTGGCTCAGTGGATGGAGCTCCCGTTTACCATATGGGAGGCCACAGGTTCGCTTCCCCGGGCCTCCTTGTGAGGGCGGGCCGGCCCGCGCGGTGCGGTGGGCTGATGCAGCGGGACCTCACAGCAAGGGGGAGATGGGCAGACACGGAGAAAGCACACAGCGAATGGACACGGCGAGCACAAGCAGCAAGGGGGGGATAAATAAATAAATAAATCTTTAAAAAAAAAAAAAAGAAAAGGAATTGGGATCTATCTTACCAATTTCACAGCACTATCTTGAGGTTCATATATGTATTAGAGCTTTGTTAGTGAAAAGTGGTCATACAAAATATGGAATAACTTCATTCTCATCAGATTATTATGCCTTTTCATATAAGAAAAAAAAGAATCCATTGCTCCTACAGTAACTACCTCAGATAAAATTAGTGATTATTAAAATATAGTTTTAATCAGTATAACTTAACAGAAGACTGTCAGTCCCATTCCTAAAGACTAGGCAGATTATCCACTGATTTCCTGTTAGCTATGAACAAGCAACATAAAACACCACTATGATTATTTATCATTATGTTTATTTCCCATGTACAATTGAAAAATTATTAATATATGTATGTTTGTAAGGATAGAATTCTAAATGGAAAGAGTGAAAACCCAGCATATATTGCCTAGAAACCCAGAGACTATAGGTTATATATTACTTTATTACTTATGCTATAGGAAAATATGATACACCATTTCATTTAGTATTTTTCTCTCTACCACCATATATGAGTGGTGCAGGAGGAGTGAAGAGAAGCCAGATTCCCTTCCCTTTAGCCTCCTCTGTCTTCTCTACTCCAGTTATTGGAACTTCTTATCCCAGGACTAACAGAGGCTTCATGGGGACACTGGGGTGAGAAGTGAGGTTGCCTTCTACTAACTGGTTTCCTCCAACTCTCCACTAGGTGAACAATTGGCTCTCCTCACTCTTTGCTCCTCATAAGGCCCCTCAAAGTTTGTACAATAGCTGGTCAGCTATGTGAAGTCCCCTGGGTACGATACCCCTTAATTTCTAAGCAACATGTACATGGGTACACAAAGGAAGCAGCCTCAATGGGAGTGAAGAAATAAGGGCAAGGGTGAGGGGAGGACATTGAGGAAATAGAGGAAGCAGAAGAATTGGGCCTCAAGCTCAGGGCAGGCTAACAATTTAGATATTTTTTCCATGTGATAGCATTTAATTAATCTTTGCCCACTTAATATCAATTGTAACATTGCACAAAGCTAACATTTTTTCTCAATGATTAATGCATTGTAGAAAACAAAATTTAGAAAAATCGAACAGAAGTTTAATTTTTTTCCTTTTAGTGTTTATTTTGTTTTAAAATTATAATTATTTTAAGGGTTAGAAACTTCGAAACTGGAACTGGCCTAGTGTTTTTTAGACTCTGAACAAAGCTTTCTGCATAGTCAAAAAAATAAGTGGAATGGAAAACTTATGCTTTTTAAGGCTTAAAGTAGAGATTCCAACAAGATGTGTGAGCAAAAGGCCATCAACGAGATTGTAAGACTGGATGTACGTAAAGAAATGTATTCATAAGAATTATTGGTCACGATTTCACTATCCTACTGGATACAAGCTCTGGGAGAGCAGGGGATTTTGTTGGTTCTGTCACTGATATATCCTCAGTGCCAGGACAGTGCCTGGAAAATGGTAGTTATTTAATATATATATTAATTTTATATATATGAATGACTGTCATAGCTAATAATGGCTTGCTTTCTTTTATAAATCTTAGTGAGTTACTCTTTTTAGATAGTAATATAAGAAAAGTTTTACACATGAAATGTTAATAAGAAATTTAAAAATAACTTTTCTAAGCAGGAAATTAGTCTCATTCCAAATATAGTTTTCTTTTACTGTAAGTCAGCATCTCCATTTCCTTCTACATCATGCTTTTAAGTGTTTATAAGAAATACCACAAGGTGGCATACAAAATCTCATAAAGACATTTCTTGATGTCTTTTGTCAAATATTTACTATATTTCTCTTACAGAAAATCTTCCTTAAATTCAGGTGAGAAGGACCCCACTCCAGACCCTTTGCTTGAGGGCTGGGCTCTTTCCTGCTTCAGCAATGACCCTCGCTATGTTGTGAAGAAACAGCTCTTCTCCTCACCAGGATAACCTCTTCCAGGGTTTTCCTGATCTCTCTGCCTAGGGTGGACGAGCAGCTGGAGTGCATATATCCAGCTCAAAGAGCGTGACTACAGGGCCTAGGGTTTGGGTGTCCATGGGATAGGACAGGGTGGGAGATGGAAGGCAGGGCTGGGTCCTGCAGAGACCAGCTCTTCTTGTACTGCCACTCAATAGGATGGGGCTCTGAGGAATCCACAAATTATAAATAGGAACTTTAAGAAGGTACGTTTGCCTAGGTAGGAGCAGTTTGTTAGTTTGATTTGTACTTTTAAATATTTAGGCCGTATGGTGTGTGGACTATCTTAATTTGCCAGGGTGCTGTGGCAAATACCATACAATGGGTTGGCTTAATAACAGGAATTTATTGGCTCACAGTTTGGAAGGATAGAAGTCTAAAATCAAGGCATCAGTGAGTCCATCCTTTCTCCTCAAAGTCCATAACATTCTGGTACTTTCTTACCGTAATCCTTGGCATTCTTTGGCTTGAATCTCTGCTCTGGACACACAGCAGTCTCTTGCTCCTGTGTCAGCTCTTCCTGTTTCCCACTGACCTCAGGCTTCTGGCTCCTCTCATTTCTCTGATATCTGGTTTCTGCTGTTTATAAGGCTTCCAATAGCATGAATTAAGAACCACCCCAATTCACTTGACTATACCTTAACTAAAAATAAGATCTTCAAAAGGTCCTATGTACATATGAGTCCATACCTACAGGAAGATTAAGAACATGCTATTGCTGGAGTACAAAACTCAATCTACAAGGTGGACCTCCATTTTTGCTCTTGACAAGGTCCTGCAAATGTTTGAGACAGCCTCTGTGTGTGTACTGTTTATTAAATCTGTGGGTATTTTGTGTGTGTTATTTGTTTACTTAAAAAGAAGATTGGTAGAGGAAGAAAAGTACCTGAAGAGAGTGGCACCAGCACACTTTTAGATTTTCCCTCTTTTTTTTTTAGAGAAGTTGTGGGTGCACAGAAGAATAATGCATAAAATACAGTGTTCTGATATACTACCCTACTATTAACACCTTGACATAGTGTGATACATTTGTTAAAATTGATGAAAGCACACTTTTATAATTGTGCTATTAACCATATAGTCTGTGGTTTAACTCAGGGTTCAATACTTGTGTTGTGCAGATCCATGGATTTTTTTAAAAAATTTAGTAACATATATACAATCCATAATTTCCTCCTTTTAATGACATTCAAATATATAATTTGGTGTTGTTAATTATGCTCACAATGTTGTCCTACCATCACCACCATCCATTAGCATAGTTCCAATTAGAAACTCTGAAAATGTTAAGCCTTAACTCCCTACTCCTTATCTCTACCCCAGCCCCTGGTAACCTACAGGCTAGATTCTAACTCTATAGTTTGCTTATTCTACTTATTTCATATCAGTGAGATCATACAATATTTGTCCTTTTGTGTCTGGCTTATTTCACTCAACATGATGTCTTCAAGGTTCATCCATGTTGCCACATATATCAGAACTTTATTTCTCCTTAGGGCTGAGTAATATTCCATTCTACATACATACCACATTTTGCTGATCCATTCTTTGGTTGATGGACACTTGGGTTGCTTCCATATTTTGACAATTGTAAATAATGGTGCTATGAACATATGTGTGCAAATATCTGTGAAAGTCCCTGCTTTCAATTCTTTTGGCTATAAACCTCGAAGGGGGATTGCCAAGTCATATAGTAATTCTATACTTAACTTTCTGAGGAACCACCAAACTGTCTTCCAAAGTGGCTGCACCATTTTACATTCCCACCAGCAATGAATGAATGCTCATATTTCAACACATCCTCTCCAACACTTGTAATTTTCTGTTTTTTAATAGTAGCCATTCTAGTGGATGTGAAATGGTATCTTATTGTGATTTTGATTTGCAGTTTCCTAATGCCTTCTGAGAATTTGTGTATCTTCTTTATAGAAATGTCTATTCAGGTCTTTTGCCCACTTTTAAAACTGGGTTGTTTGTCTTTTTGTTGTTGAGTTGAAGGATTTCTTTTTATAATCTGGATATTAAACCCATTTCAAATATGTGGTTTCCAAATATTTTCTGCCATTGTGTAGGTTGTCATTTTACTCTCATAATACAGACTTTGAGGCCCAAAAGTTTTAAATTTTTATTAGGTCCCATTTATCTATTTTTTTCTTTTGTTGCTTGTACTTTGGGTACAAACTCTAAGAAACCATTTGTTTGCAAACTGAGATCCAGTTTTGGCAGCACCATTTGTTGTTGAGACTATTCTCTCCCAATCGAGTAGTCTTTACTCCTGTGTCAAAAATCAGTTGGCTATAAATGTGAGGGTTGATTTCTGAGCTCTAAATTTGATTTCATTGGTTTATATATATGTCCTTATACCAGCACCATGTGAAAAAATATGTTTTTTTTCACATTTTAAAAACAATTCATTGAAATATATCATTCATACATGAACATACATAAACAATAAGTGTATAGTAAAAGTTGTGAACTTACAAAATAAACATGCATAACATCATGCAGGACTCCCATATATCACCCCCCCACACACACAAATATCTTGCCTTGTGGTGAAACATTTGTAACAAATTATCAAAGAGCATCATCAAAATATTACTACAACTATAGACCATATCTTACATTTGGTGTATTTTCCTCCAACCCACCCTATTATCTTTTTTGTTCATAAACCATAAAGTGTATAATCCATGGCATTTGGTATAATCACTGAAATGCACATTTATCACTTCAGTCAATATTAGAGCATTTTCATTACTCAGAAAAACACCATGCTGTTTTGATTACTGTGGTTTTGTCATAAGTTTTAAGATCAGGAAGTGTGAGTTATTTTGACTTATTTTTCAAGATGACTTTGGCTATTTGGGCCCCTTACCATTCCATACAAATTTGATGAATACATTTTCCATTTTTGCAAATAAGGCTGTTGGAATTTTGATTGGGATTGTATTAAATTGTAAATGACTTTGGGTAGAATTGTCATTTTAAGGATATTTAGTTTTCTGATCCATGAACACAGAATGTCCTTCCATTACTTAGGTCTTCTTCGATTTTTTTTTTTTAAAGGAATGTTTTATAGTTTTCTGTGTACAAGTCCTTTACATTCTTGGTTTGATTTAATCCTAGATATTTCATTCATTTAGTTGCTATTGTAAATGTAATATTTTCTTGATTTTGTCTTCCAATTGTTCATTATAAGTGTATAGAAACTTCTGGTTTTGGGGTGTTGATTTTGTTCCCTGCCACATTGCTGAATTCATTTATTAGCTCTAGGAGCTTTGTTGTCAATTCTTCAGGATTGTCTATATAGAGGATCATGTCATCTGCAAATAGGGAAAGTTTTACTACTTTCTTTCCAATTTAGATGGCTTTAAAAAAATTTTTTTTCTTGCCTAATTGCTCTGGCTGGAACTTCCAGTACAATGTTAAATAACAGTGGAGACAGTGGGCATCCTTGTATTCTTCCTGATCTTAGAGGGAAAGCTTTCAGTCTTTCACCATTAAGTGTGAGGTCAGTGATGGGTTTTCCACATATGCCCTTTATCATATCCCTCTACTCCTAATTTTCTAAATGTATTTATAAGAAGGAGTGCTGGATTTTGTCAAACATCTTCTCTGCATAAATTGAGATGATTTTTTTTAACCTCAATTTGCTAATGTGGTGTCTTATATTAGTTGATTTTCTTATGTAGAATCTGAGATAAATGCATACCTGGAATAAATCTCACTTGATCATGGTATATAATTCTTTTAATGTGCTGTTTGATTTGGTTTGCTTATATTTTGTTGAGGATTTTAACATCCATATTCACAAGAGACATTGGTCTAAAATATTCTTTTTTTGTGGTATCTTTATCTGACTTTGGTTTTAGGATGATGTTGGTTTTAGAGAATGAGTTAGGGAGGGTTCCCTCCTCTTCAATTTTTGGAAGAGTTTGAACAGAATTGATATTCTTCTTGTTATTTTTGATAAAATGCACCAATGAAGCCATTGGGTCCTTAGCTGTTCTTTGGTGGCATGTTACTGATTATTGATTGAACCTCTTTCTTTGTTATTGTTCTGTCAGGATCTTATAGTTCTTTTTGAGACAGTGTAGACAGTTTATGTGTTTCTACGAATTTTCCATTTCATCTAGGTTTTCTAATTTGTTGGCATTCAATTGTTCATAGTATCCTCTTATCGTCCTTTTTATTTATGTAGGGTTAGCAATAATGACCCCCTTGTCATTTCTGATTTTAATCATTTGTGTCTTCTCTCTTTTTTCTTCTCAGTCTACTTAAAGGTTTGCCAATTCTATTGATCTTTTAAAGAATCAATTTTTGGTTTTGTTGATTCTATTGTTGTTTTTTATTCTATATTTCATTTATCTCTGTTCTAATCTTTGTTGTTTCCTTCTTTCTGCTTGCTTTGGGTTTAGTTTGCTCTTCATTTTCTAGTTCTTCCTGCTTTGAGATTAGGTCTCTGGTTTGAAATCTTTCTTCTTCTTTTTTTTAATATATACTTTTTATTTCTTCTTTTTTAATGCAAGCATTAGAGCTATAAAATTTTCTCTCCACATTGCCTTTGCAGTACCCCATAAGTTTTGGTATGTTGTATTTTCATTTTCATTCATCTCAAAATATTTCCTAATTTCTTTTGTGAGTCCTCTTTAACCTATTGGTTATTTAATCTTATGCTGTTTAATTTCCACATATTTGTGAATTTTCCAGCTCTCCCTCTTGTTACGGATTTCTGGCTTCATTACATTGATCTCAAGAAGATACATGAAGTAATTTTAATATTTTTTCATTTATTGAGACTTGTTTTGTTACCTAACATATGGGTTCCTGTAGAATAACCATGTGCCCTCAAGAAGAATGTGTATTCTGTTCTTTTCAGTGAAGTGTTCTCTTTTAGGTCTAATTGGTTTAGAGTATTGTTCAAGTCTTCTGTTCTTATTGATCTTCTGCCTAGATGTTCTATTCATTATTGAAAATGGTGTATTAAAGTCTCTTCCGCTTTTCTGATCGCTTCCCTCCCCGCCCCCCGCCCCACTCCAGCGCAGCTCTGGCCGCTCTGTGATTGCTCTGGGCTCGGGCTCCTGCCACGCGGCGGTCTCCGCTGCCGTCATGATCATATACTGGGATCTTATCAGCCATGAAGTGATGTTCTCCGACATTTAGAAGATTCGGGAGATCGCAGACGGGCTGTGTCTGGAGGTGAAAGATAAGATGGTCAGTAGGACAGAGGGTAGCATTGATGACTCGCTCATTGGTGGAAATGCTTCTGCTGAAGGCCCCGAGGATGAAGGTACCGAAAGCACGGCCATCACGGGTGTAGATATTGTCATGAACCATCACTTGCAGGAAACCAGCTTCACAAAAGAAGGTTACAAGAAGTATATCAAAGATTACATGAAATCAAAGGCAAACTTGAAGAACAGAGACCAGAAAGAGTAAAATCTTTTTATGACAGAGGCTGCAGAACAAATCAAGCACATCCTTGCTAATTTCAACAACTATCTGTTCTTTATTGGTGAAAACATGAATCCAGATGGTATGGTTGCTCTCCTGGACCACCGTGAGGATGGTGCGACCCCATAAATGGTTTTGTTTAAGGATGGTTTAGAAATGGAGAAATGTTAACAAATTTGGCAATTGCTTTGCATCTATCACCCACCATTATAACTGGCTGCTGCTTTTCATATACACCACACCAGGACTTAGATAGACTGATGCCATCTTGAACTCATCATTTATTTTGACCTTGATTTATTTGGAGTGGATGCACTGTTTTTAAGAAAAGCATGCCACGTAGGTTGTCTAAAAATAAAAAATGCATTTAAGCTCATTTGCGAGAATGCCTCTTAGTTTAATATATTTAAATTCATCCTGTAGTTTTCCTGGAGAAGCTAGAGCCTGTTTGTAGATAACTGCTATGCAGCATAAGACTGTCTTCAGATAACTATGTCTACAGTTAACTTACTTCTGGGACTGGAATATATAAACGACAACCAAAGTCTTAATTCTGATTTGAAGGGAGAGACCATGTTCATAGCAATGCCAGCATTTGAAGTGGATCTTTATACATTTCATCATCTACAAACCGAAGAAGCAAACTCTGGAAGAGTTTACCAAAAGAGTAAAAAGAGACTGTATAATACAAAAAAAAAGCCCCTTCCTATTAATTTAGAACCATCTATTTCTCCTTTCATATCTGTTGGTATTTACTTCATATATTTTGGGGCTCTGTTAGATGCATATATATTTTTAATTGTTATGTCTTGGAGTTGAATTGATCCATTTATCTGTATATGATGATCATCTTTGTCCCTCATAACAGTTTTCCTTTTTTTTTTGAAGAACTGGGGCTGGGGATTGAACCAGGACCTTGTATGTGGGAAGCTGGCACTCAACCCCTGAGCCACATTGGCTCCCGAGTTGGTTTTTTAATTTGTTTGCTTGTTGTTTGTTTGTTTTGTTTTTAGGATGCACTGGGAACTGAACCCAGGACCTCCCATGTGGGAGGCAGGTGCTCAACCACTCGAGCCATATCTGCTCCCCTTATAAGTTTTTGACTTAAAGTCTATTTTATCTGCTATTAATATAGCTGCCCCAGTTCTCTTTTGGTTACTACTTGCATGGTATATATATATTTTTCCATCCTTTCACTTACACCCTATTTATGTCTTTGAATTTAAGGTGAGTCCCTTGTATATAGCCTACAGTTGGGTGATGCTTTTTTTTTTTTTTTTTCTTCTTTTTCAATCTTTTAACAGAGATTTACATTTAAAAGTCACTTTTGATAATTTAGAACTTTGACCATTTTGCTATCTAGTCTTTATCTTATACCTTTTTTTGTCCTTCAAGTCTTCCATTGATGCCCACATATTTATTTGATTTTTGTCCTTCAAGTCTTCCATTGATGCCACATATTTGATTTTTGTATTATACCATATTGAATCCCTTCTCATTCCTGTCTGGATATACTGTTAATAAATTTCCTTGTGGTTACCATGGGGTTAAAATTTAATATCCTAAATATAAATATTGTTATCATTTAATTTGATAACAATTTAACTTCAGTAGCAGCATACATATACACTGTTACTTTACCTCTCCATCCCTCCACCTTTTAAAACCAAGCAATATTCTTTCAGTTATTGTGTGGGACTCCACCCACTGAGATAACACCCCATGACCACTTAAACATATTCATATGCCATAGAGGCATGTCCCAGGTGCACCCTCCTGTAGCAGTTTGATATTATTGATGAATTCCAAAAAGCAATATTGGATTATGTTTGTAAACTGGTCTTTTCCTCTAGGCATATTAGAGAGTATTGGATTCAGAGGTTTTACTTTTACTTGATTGAATAATGATTAAGGCTTTGATTGGGCTGCATCAGTAGGATGTTGAGTCCCTGCCCCCTTGGTGGGCGGGGACTCACAGTGAAACAGCACTGCAGAGAAGGAAGTTTGGAGCTTTTGAGCTGGAGCCCTGGGAAGTAAGCACACAGAGGAGCTTGGTCCTGAGGAAAGAGAGAAGGCCCTGGGAAAAGAGACAACCTGTTTGCCTGATAATCTACAGTTGGCCTTGTGGAGAGAACAAAGCAGCTGAGCCCAGAGAGAATTGAGCCCCAAGGAGAGAGGCAAAGCCTAGAAAGCCTGACCATGGAGCCTTAAGAGGAAGAGGAAGGCTGAACGCCGGCAGCCATCTTGCTCTAACATGTGGCAATAGACTGGTGAGGGAAGTAACTTACACTTTATGGCCTGGTAACTGTAAGTTTCTACCCCAAATAAATACTTTATAAAAACCGACTGATTTCTGGTATTTTGCATCAGCACCCCCTTGGCTGACTAATACACCTCCCAACACATCCCATCACTGACACCCTACACCAGTGTTCCCCCCTGCCACAGCTGTGACCCTTCTGTGATCCAAAACCTCCCCCAAAACAAAGCCAATGTGTGTGTGTGTGTATATATATATATATATATGAAAATAAAATAATTAAAAATAACAAATAAAATACAAAAATAAATTTTTTTTTGTTTCTTTCATCACTGTAAGATGTTACCTTTTATGTACAGTGACAGTTTCTTCTGTGTGTGCCCCCTGTATCTTATTTTTTTTCGCTTTATCTTCAAATAAGCTTTAGGTTACAGAACCTAAGCAAAAAATATCTTTCACCATTTTTACATATTGGCTTTGTGTTGACTGGTGCTTTCCATTAAGAGTTCAGCCCTCCTATCAGGAAGGTCAGCCCAAAGTGAATGGAAGTGCAAGGTCCTCCCTGTGTTTTCTGGGCCTGTGCCTTATTCTGTGCTTGTGCTTTCTAGTGGCCTTAGGAGTTCTCCTGTTTATAGGAGTTTGAATATCCCCTCTACATCCCAGGAAACAGATCTTCTCCCTCTCCTGGGTGTTCCACTGTAGGACTTAAAGTAGGTACGCCTTTGCCCCAGGTTCCCACCTAAATTGTTACTTGCACAGCTTTTGTTCTCTCAAGCTGCTTTTGTTTGTAGGGAAAATTCTGGGAGATGGAGGCATGCCAGAAAGGAGAGTCCAAATTCAGTCTTTCTGAGCCAGAACAAGGCCAGGGTCCCACAAAGGGAGTACAGGTTGGTTCCCACCTACCCTGGGAAGGGGATAAAGAAAGGGCAGGAAGGTCACCAGGGGTTTCTTCCCTGGCTCCCCAAAACTGCTTTCTTGACTTAGCCCCTGCCCCGTCAATTCAGCCCTCCAACTGTCCTCCACAGCTCTGAGAAAGCATGTCATCTTTAGGTTCCTCCACCACCTTTGGGGTGGGTTGGAACAAGGGCTGCCCTCAGAACCAGGCCCTCAGAGACCCAAAGTAACTAATCAAAAGCAGTGGTCTGTGATCAGACCCATTCCCACCCCCATCCCCCCAGATCTTAGGGAAGTGGATTTTTATGTCCTTCTCTGGTACCAGCAAGCTACACCAGGGGTCAGACTCCACTGCTGTTTGCCATGACTGGGGACTGGGCACTGATAACCACTGTGCAGAGAAAGCGCTATAGTCTGGTATTTACTGTAATTTACCAGCCTCTTCCCTGGATGCTCTAACAGTTTTCTACTGGGCTCTGGAGTTTTCACATTGTTGATTCATAGTCCTTGCCTGTTTAATAGTTGTTCTGATGGAGGGACTGATTCCTGGAGGTTCCTACTCTACTATCTTCCACCTAGTTTCTCACCTTTTCCCTCTTTCCTTCCTTCTACATTATTGTGAAATCACTATGTGCCAAATATCTCATCAAATGCTCTAACAACACAGGATGAAGCCTACAAAATGTCTTGAGCTTATTCTGAGCCCTCTTTTGTCTCCATTCAAAATGAAGAGATCCTTTCTTAAAAATGCCACCACAGTTCTCACATCTGTGATAAAATATATACCCTTGCCTAAGGTTATCAAATAAAAAAACAAGTTGAAAGGCAAACAATTCACTCAACTGACATTGTTTTGTTGTGTGCAAAATACAAAGACTGAAAAAGGCAGTTTTTGCCCTCAAAGGTTTGTAATCTATTAAGAGTGCTCAAATTAATCCTTAAATGGTTTCAGTATAAAGCATTAGAGGAGCACAGGCAAAATACAATCAAACTTCTGACTGAACAGCACCGAGACATCATAAAGAAGGTAATATTTGAATAAGGGAGAGGAGGTTTAAGGGAAAATAATGATTATAATAGGGAATTAGCAACAGGGCTAGATTCTTTAGAGCTCAGGGTCAGTTTAGAGGAGCAGTGGCAGATGGGTGGAAAGCAAGGTTGATACAACTTGAAGGGTTTTAAAATCCTGAAGAATAATTTAGATTTAACTACATTTGACATACTTGATTTTATCATATTTGTTAATATACTGAGGTCTGCTAGTAAAAGTAAAAAAAAGCTTTCTGTCTTGAAAAAGACAGAAAGGAGCAAATGAGATGTTCAATAGTTGTTTTTTATATATAATGAATAAGTTCTTTATCAGATATGTGATTTGCAAGTACATTCTTTCAGTATGTGGATTATCTTTTCATTCTCTCAACAGTCTTTTGAAGATAATTTTTAAAAAATTTGATGAAGTCAAATTTATAATTTTTTTCTATTACTGATCATGTTTTTGGTGGTGTTTCTAAGAACTTTGCCTATCCCAACATCATGAAGATTTTCTCCTGTTATAGCTTTGCGTTTTACACATTTACGTTTATGATCCATTTGAGTTAATTTTTGTATGTGGTGTGAAAGTATGGACTAAAGTACCACCATTTGTTGAAAACACTATTTGATCTCCAGATGCGTGCACCTTTGTCAAAAAATGAACTGAACAAGGGAAGTGGATGTGGTGATTGGGCTCCTGCCTACCACACAGGAGGTCTGGGTTAGGTTCCTGGTGCCTTCTGGAGAAGATAAGCAAGACGGTGAGCTGGTGCGATGGGTTGGCGCAGCGAGCTGACGCAACAAGATGATCCAGTGAGATGATGCAACCAAAAGACAGTAAGGAAACACAATGAGAGATGCAACAAAGCAGGGAGTGGAGGTGGCTCAGGCAATTAGTGCCTCCCTCCCACATGGGAGGTCCCCGGGTTCGGTTCCCGAGGCCTCCTAGAAAATGAAGACACAACAAACGGAGACAGTAAATGCAAGCAACAAGGGGGTGGGGAGAAATAAATAAATTAAAAAAAAAAAAAAAGAACTGATCAATATCACTTTGTGTGATATTAACATCACCACTGCAGCTTGATTAGGGTTAGCATGATATATATTTTTCAGTCTTTTAACTTAAAGACTTTTTTATGTCTTTATATTTATAAAGTGGGTTTCTGTAGACAGCATATAGTTGGTTTTTGCTTTATTAACTCAGTCTGACAATCTCTGCTTTTTATGTGAGGTATTTAGACCATTTAGAGATAATATAATCATTGATATAAGGTTTAAATTTACCACTTGTTATTTGTGTTCTATTTGTGCCATGTACTCTTTGTTCCCTTTTTCCTTTTTTTCTAACTTCTTTTAGAATAAGTGAATTTTTTTTATGATTCCATTTTAATTCTTTTGTTGACTTATTACTTATAATGCCGTTTTGTTGTCTGGGTAGGTTCTTTAGGGATTATACTGTACCTCTTTAACTTATCACAGTCTATCTTCAAGCAATGTTATATTACAGATAGTAGGAAAACCTTCTAACGGTATACTTTTTAAACAACTTATATGAGCTCTTTATAAAATTACAATACTCTTGTTGTAAATGTTTATCTTTACATTTGTTTATGATGTTTTTTAATATATCAAAGTGCTTAAATTTTTGTCATCCAAGCTATAGACTTTCCTCTTGTGATTTCTTTTATTATTTTTATGATTAAAAATTCTTTCTTTCAGATATTGTATATTTACTCATGCTTATTTCCAGTTTTCTTAAAGTTTCTTTCTGTAATTTTAACCATAATTCACTTGGTCTGTGGTATAAGATGAGGTCCTAAGTTGATCCCCCCCCCTCCCTACTGTTCCTTAAGCCTGTATCAATATAGTTTAATCTTTTTTATTTAAATTGGGAAAAGGACTACTTCAGGTCTCCATTTTCATATCACATATCACTGTCAGGACTCAGGATGGTTGAGGTATAAAATATGTGACATATTCTGTCATGATCTTAAGAAATGCTCTATCCATTACCAATGCTTTGAGCCTAGTTTATGTTTTCATTACCCATTATCACTGCAAAATTCTATCAACCAATCTCCATGTCTGTTTTCTCTCTGCCTCTGTTTTTTTGTTTTTTTTAAATCAGTCGCCAGAATAAACTACTTAAAAAGTTGTTCTGATCATGGCAACTCCCTAGACAAAAGCCATCAGGGGCTCTCAGAAAATAAATTAGCTTGCCATTCAAAGGCTTCCAAAAGGTTTCCTACTCACCTTGCCAGCCTTATCTCTCCTTAATTTCCTACTTTGCTCTAAACCCAGACAGTTTGGACAACAAAAAGCACCTCCCTTTCTGTGAACCATTATACCACCTTTCTGTCTCTGTGCTTTTCTTCTCCATTTTCTTTTGAACTCACTAACAAATCACACACATTTTTCAAGGTCTACCCCAAATGACCCTTCTTCCATAAGCATAAACCTATTCAGAAACAATCTTTTTTTCCCTAAGTACACTATCTGTACTTCTCTTAGGGAATTTAGCCCTTTCTAACTCATAACTTATGTTGTACATGTATAAGTCTATATTCCTTACCAGACTGTAAGTCCCTTATGGTACATATCTGACATCTTTTCATTTTCCCATAGTGCTCTTCACTGTGCTTTAAAACAAATATCTGCTGAATGAAGTCATGAATATAGCAGAAATTATAGTTTAAAATCTTTGATGTTGGTTATTTTATCATTACTTACATCTTAAGATTGCAGAAAAATTCTTAACAGATGCTTTTGACTTTAATATAAATTATGGAAATGAACAAAAGGACCCAGAACAATAATATAGTTTCAGACCCTATATAACACAGTGAAATTACCAATATCCTGGGTGGCAGTTTGAGGTTATTTATGAATTCCAAAAAGTGATTGTTTGTAAACTGGTATGCTCCTCTGAGTGTGTGAGGCCCTTTGATTGTATTAGATTCAGCTGAGATGTCTTTGATTAAACTATGTTAAGACTAGGGCTTTGATTCAACCATGTCAGTAGGGTGTAACTCAGGGTTGAGTCCCCGCCCCCTTGGTGGGCTATATAAATGGACACTCACACAGAAACACATGAGAAAGAGAGAGTGCCACAGACATGGAAGAGGAGAGAACTTTGATCCTGCGGCCCTGGGGAGAGAGAAGCCATTCGCCTGATAGTTTGCAGACAAAGAGAACAGAGCAGCTGAGCAGCTAAGGCCCAAGAGACCAGGCAGACATCGTCCGCCATCTTGCTTCAACACGTGGCAACAGACTTTGGTGAGAAAGTACCTCTTATGGTACCTTGAGCTAGACTCTTTAGGGACTTTTAACTGTAAGCTTTTACCCCCAAATAAATATCCTTTATAAAAGCCAACAGATTTCTGGTACTTTGCATCAGCATCCTTTTGGCTAATACATTCTGTAAAGGCCCATTAGACAACCCTAAATATTTTTCCTACAGTATTATTTTTACACAGTCCAACAAAAGAGAGAAGTTTCACTTAATTCATTGTTATGGTTGATCCAATATTTATTAACCCAATGCTAGATAGTTAGAACTTATTTTTAAAATAGGGAAGTATTCCAGAAAAATTAAAACTGCAAACACAGTATGAATACCAGGAAAACAGTTGAGAGTTTTGAGCTGGAAATTAATTTACTTCCTAAGAAGCAATTGTGCCTTGCCTGTTCTCTTTTTGGAAAAAGCAAATTCTATATGTTTCCTTTGACTTTATATATATATGCCCTTACATTGAAACATGGTCATAACTTTAGATAGTTGTTAAAAAAAAAACCTTCAAGATATAGCCATCAAGAGTGTCTTAAGATATTTCTTCCATAAACCCTTTTTTATAGATTGAGGCATCAAGATTTAAGGGTGATATTCTCTAAACAAGTACATTAAATGAATTTTGGTATTTACTAATTTAAGTACTCAAGAACTTGGTTTGAAGAGTCCAAGAGATTGAATGCCTGCTTTTCAAGAGTACCACGATCTTCTATCAATGGCGAGATTTTGGTATTTCTATATTCTAATAGTTCATGATCTTTGCTTGATGTCAGTAATTCATTATTGACTACACCAATAGTTGCATCCTCTACCAGAATATTTGCTGGGTATGCTCCAACTGGAATTTCAGGCAATCCGAGGTAGTCATGATCTGCCACTACTGAACCTTGTAAGAGATAAAGACTGTCTGAAAAAAGAGAAACATCATGTTTGTAAGTTAAACAATGGTAAATGAGGAACAAATCCCAAGTAATAAAGATTATCTATTAACTTTGGGAGGGTGGATGAGACTCTCTTGTCTACTAAATAAATATACATGCCAAATAATTAATACAAAAACATATAATTTTGATCATTCATATATATCTAAAAAGGAACTATCAAGGATTTTAAAACACCCAGGTTTTCTTATTCTTTTGACCTAACAAACAGGATTGTTAAATCCTATATTTACAATTTTAGATAATTCCCCAATCTTCATAGAACCCAAATTAGGAAAATATAAAATTGCTACAATATGAATGAACTAAAACTAAGAAAGTTCCTAGAAACAGGTTTATGTGATAGGAATGTTTAAGTAGAGAAGTTGCAAGAAGTAGCTTAAAACCTTAGCTTATTTAAGTGTGATTTAATTCAAAATTTTCAGGAACTTTTAAGGTCAGGTTAAATCTGTACCAAAGGTCTGACAGGGTATTTTCCTTATCAGCATTTTATTCTATTTTGAGCAAATGTATCATCACCATCAGGAAAAAAAAATTAAGAATTAGATTTCTTAATTTCCTTAAGGGAAAAAAAGAAATTAAAACCAAAGTGTGGTGGCTTAGAGCTATGTAACCCCAGAAAAACATATTCTAAGACTTAATCCCTTTACTGTGGGTATGCACCCATTGTAAATAGGACCTTTTGATAAGGTTTTTCAATTACGGTGTGCCCCAAATGAATCAGGATAGGTCTTAATCCTATTCCTAGTGCCCTTTATAAGTAGAATGAAATTCAGACACATAGAGACAGAAAGCCACAGAGGGAGCAGCCAGAAGCTGAAAGTCAACGGAACTTGGAAGAGAAGGGAAAAGCCAGGAGGGGCTGCCATGTATATTACCATGTGACAGAAATGTTAAAGTCTAGGGAACAAGGATAGCCAGCAGACGCCCCCAGAATGCCACAGTCTTCTGGAAGAAAGTATCACCTTGATAATGCCTTGATTTTGAACTTCTCCCAGCTTAAAATCCCTGAGCCAATAAATTCTCACTATTTAAGCCAATCCATTGTTTGGTGCTTGCTTTAGAAGCCAGGAAACTAAAACACAAAGTCTCACAAAACATTGAGTGATCTGGATTATTTATTTCTTCAGTTAAAAAGAAAAGCACAAGGTTTCTGAAGAGATGACTAGACTAAATCATACATATAACTTGATAATCCTAAAATTATTTAAAATGTTTTACCATACTAGTATATCCTTCCTCATAATGAAATGACAAAAATGAAAAATTTATACTATATCATTATCTTTATAAGAAATAACCAATACTAACTAATAATAGAGAAAACTAAATGACTATTAGTTTATAGCTAAGAGGCCAAAAGAAGGCTCTTTACATAAACTATATTAATAATAAAGTCAAGACCATGGGCTTGATGTCATAGGGACTAAGCTTTGCTTTGTCATGAATGCAGACTATAATTGTGTAGGCAAAATAATGGTCCTTCCAAGATGTCCATGGACTCATCCCTGCCTGGAATCTTTGAATATGCTACCTTATATTATCCTGGATTTCCAAGTGGGCCCAATGTAAACACAGCATTCTTAAATGTAGAAGAGGGAGGCAAAAAAGGAAGTTGAGTGATGCAATGTCAGAAGGACCGAACCTCTAATTGCTAGCTTTGAAGATGGAGGAAGAGGGCCACAAGCCAAAGAATGCAGGTGGCCTCTAAAAGCTGAAACAGGCAAGGAAACTGATTCTTCCTTAGAGCCTCCAGAAGGAACATAATCCTGCCAAAGCTTGATTTTAGCCCATTGAGACCCAAGTTGGACTTCTAAAAAAACTAAGATTAAAACTTTTGTGTTTCAAGTCTAAATTTGTGATAATTTTTTAAAGCAACAATAGGAAATTAATACAATAATGAGAAATAGTTCACAAATAGGGGACTATGGAGGGCAATCAGATGAAAACATTTTGGTGAGGAAGATATAAATCTATCACAATACAACTACCAGAACAAAACAATAAAACTACTCAAAATCTATGTCTGCAATGTGCATGTAATTAGTGCCACTGAACTGTATACTTGAGAGTATTTAAAACGAGAAATTTTATGTGGTATATGTTGCCACAATAAAAAAAAAAAATGTATGTCAGACGGAATAGTGTGTCAACAACATCATTTTCCCATTCAAAAGGGTACAATATAATTACTAAGAGACATTATGGTATGTCATAAAATTTCTTATTTTAATAATACAATGGGTCTGAAAAGGTGCTTGGCATCGAACTAGACAAAATGACAAACAGGCCTGCTTAAAATAGCAATTGTAGACCATAGTACTGTGCTCTTGCTACATTATATTCTAGATAAGAATAGAAAGAAATTTGGCAACAGAAGCCTATCTGCTTTAGAGCTGTGAAATCTCAAGGCTGGTAACAGTTGCAATGACAAGTATACACAAATTCGAGTTCTTCTGGATTTAGCTTATCTAAATTCATGTCAAATAAAAGAGTTGCAGGATTATTCAAAGACATATTGTTTGCTTTAAATTCTACTCAAGGAATCTTTAGCTTGTGAGGTGAGAATTTTCAAGAAAATACGTGAAACTGAGGAAAAATATGACAGAACTCAGACTTACTTTGAATTTCTACAAATAAGAGAAACACAATTTCTACAAATAAGGGACCAAATGGTACTCAGCCAACAAGGCTCTAGGATGGCCAGATCAGCA
>JAQZBX010035456.1:9868-24660 GCA_029593785.1 Cabassous unicinctus
TCTTCTGCCCATTTTTAAAAATAGATTGTCTTTTTGTTATTGAGATGTAGGCTATCTTTATATATTCTGGATATAAAAACCTAGCATTTATGTGCTTTCCATATGTTTCCTCCCATTCTATAGGTGTTTTACTTTCATGATGAAGTAATTTGATGTATAAAATTTTTCATTTTGATGAAGCAACATTTATCTATTTTTCTTTGGTTGCTTGGGCTTTTGGTTTAAAATCTAACAAAACATTGCCTAACACAAAGTCCAGAGAATGCTTCCTTAAGTTTTCTTCTATGAGTTTTATAGTTTTGGTTTTTATTTTCAGGTCATTGATCCATTTCAATTTGATTATTGAATATGGTGTGAAGTAGGGTTCTATCTTCATTCTTTTGCATATGGATATCCAGTTTCCCACCACCACTTGTTGAAGAAACTATTCTTTCTCCATTGAGTGAATTTTGGACCTCTGTCAAAAATTAATTGGCTATGGATGTGAGCATTTATTTCTGAAATCTGAACTTTATTCCATTAGTCTATAAGTCTGTCCTCATGCCAGTACCATGATGTTTTGATTACTGTAGCTTTGTAATAAGCTTTAAAGTGTGAGCCTTCCAATTTCATTCTCCTTTCTTAAGATAATTTTGGTTATTTGAGCCTCCTTATCTTCCATATAAATTTAATGATTAGCTTTTGCATTTATGCAAAGTAGACTGTTGTAATTCTGATTTGGATTGCATTGAATCTGTAAGTCACTTTGGGTAGAATTGACATCCTAAGACTATTTGGTCTTCCAATCCATGAACACAGATTATCCTTCCATTTATTTATGTCTTCTTTTGTTTCATTTAGCAATGTTTTGCAGTTTTCCTTGATTAAGTCCTTTATATCCTTGATTAAATTTATTCCCAGATATTTGATTCTTTTAGTTGCTATTGTAAGTGAACTTTTTAAAAAATTTCCTCTTCAGATTGTTCACTACTGGTGCATAGAAGCAATACTAATTTTTGCATGCTGACCTTGTACCTGCTACTTTGCTGAATTCATTTATTAGCTCTAGTAGCTTTGTAGTGTTTTTTCAGGATCATGTCATCATAGGGATAGGGAAAGTTTTACTTTTTCCTTTACGATTTTGATGCTATTTCTTTCTTCTTCTTACCTAAATGCTCTGGCTAAAACTTCCAGTACATTGTTCAAAAACAATAGGCATTCTTGACTTGTTCCTGATCTTAGCAGAGAAGTTTTCAGTCTTTCACCATTAAGTATGATGTTAGCTGTGGGTTTTAAAAATATATATTTCACTATGCTGAGGAAATTTGATTCTATTTCTAGTTTTATAAGTGTTGTTTCATCAAGAAGGGGTGCTAGATTTTGTCAAATGCTTTTTCCATGCCAATTGAGAAGACCATGTCTTAGTTTCCCTTCATTCTATTAATGTGGATATTACATTAGTTGCTTTTCTTATGGTGAACCACCCTTGCATACTTGGGATAAATCCCACCTGATCAAGGTGTATAATTCTTTCAATGTGCTGTTGGATTTGGTTTTCTAGTATTTTGTCAGAGTCGTTTGCATATATATTTATAAGGGATAAATGTCTGTAATTTTCTTTTCTTGTAGTATCTTTATCTGGTTCTGGTAGTAGGCTGATACACTGTCCTTATAGATATGGTTAGATAGTATTCCATCCTCTTCCACTTTTTGGAAGAGTTGGAGTAGGACTGGTATTACTTCTTCTTGGAATGCTTTGTAAAATTCACTCGTAATCCTATCTGGTCCTGGGCTTTCTTTTGGTGGGAGGTTTGGGATTACTTAGTCAATTTCTTTGCTGTTTATTGGTCTGTTGAGATCTTCTTTTTCTTCTTGAGTCAGTGTAGGTAGTTTGTGTGTTTCTAGGAACATGTCTTTCATCTAGGTTATCTAATTTGTTGACATACAGTTGTTCATAGTATCCTCCTATAACCCTTTTTATTTATGTGAGATTTGTAGCAATGTCCCCACTTTGATTTCTGATTTAAGTTATCTGCATCCTCTCTGTTGTTTTCTTTGTCAGTCTACCTAAAGACTTGTTGATAATTATGTTGATCTTTTTCAAAGAACCAACTTTTGGGCCCAATGAATGTCTTTTTTTTTTTTTAATTCTCTGTTTCATTTACCTTTACTCTGATATTTGTGATATTTTTCCTTTTGCTCATTTTGGGTTATTTTTATCTCCTTTTACTAGATCCTTTAGTGGTAAGGTTAGGTCTCTGATTTGAGGTCTTTCTTTTTTTAATGTAGGCATTTAGAGCTACAGTTTTCCCTTTCAGCACTGCCTTTGTTGCATTCCATAAGTTTTAGTATGTTGTGTTTTCAGTTCACCTCAAGATAGTTCCTAATTTCTCTTATGATTTCTTCTTTAACTCATTGGTTTTTAAATAGCATGTTATTTAATTTCCACATATTTGTGAATTTTCCAGTTCTCACTCTGCTATTGTTTTCTAGCTTCATTCCATTGTGGTTGGGGAAGATATATTATATGACTTCATTATTTTTTTAATTTATTGAGACTTGTTTTGTGACCTAACATATGGCTTCACCTGGAGAATGGGCCATGTGAACTAGAGAAGACTTTCTATTCTGCTGATATTGGGTGAAGTGTTCTGTTTATGTTTATTAGGTCTTCAGGCTTTATAGTATTATTCAAGTCTTCTATTTCTTGTTGATCTTCTCTCCAGATGCTCCATCCATTACTGAACGGGGTGTGTTAAAGCCTAATAGAACCTTGTATTTCTCCCTTCAAATCCATCAATATTTGCTTCGGATATTTTGGGTCTCTGTCATTAAGTAAAATATATACTTATAATGATTCTTCCTCTTGTTGATTTGACCCATTTATCAGAATAAAGTGATCTTCTTTGTCTCTTGTAATAGTTTTTGACTTAAAGTCTATTTTATATAATATTAGTATAGTGACCCTAACTCTCTTTGGTTACTATTTTCATGGTATATATTTTTTCAGCCTTTCACTTTCAACCTACTTGTGTCTTTGAATTTAAGATGAGTCTCTTCTAAAAGCATGTAGTTGGGTCATGGTTTTATTCATTCTGCCCAACTCTTCCTTTTGACTGGAAACTTTAATCCATTTATAATTAAAGTAACTACTGTAAGGTAGGATTTTCTTCAGCCATTGCTCTATTCGGTCTTTGCATTTTCGTTGTCCCTTAATTATTCCATTCATGTCTGCCTTTATATTTCTTTAATTTTTTGTAGGGTACCATTTTTGCATCCTTTCTCTTTTCTTTATGTATATATTTTTTTCAGATTTTTGTGTGTGTGTTTACTCTGAGGCTTAAATTTATCATCTTAAATCTACAGTAATCCAAAATATACGAGACCCAAAATATACGAAGCAAATATTGATGGATTTGAAGGGAGAAATACAAGGTTCTATTAGGCTTGTTCATTTGATATCAGATTAACTTCAGTAACAAAGACATACAACGTTCCTATAACCCTCAGTGCCCCCTTCTTTTTGTTTTATTTTTTACAAATTATATCTTTAGACATTGTATGTCCACAACTATAGATTTCTCATTCCATTTTCTGTATTTGCATTTTAGACTAGTAATAAAAAGTGGAGTGATAAACCAAAAAATACAATACAACAGTTCTGGCATTTATAGTCATCCATATGGTTACCTTTACCAGAAGTCTTTATTTCTTTATCCTGCTTCAATACACGGTCTAATGTCTTTCATTTCTATCTGAAGAACTCCATTTCACATTGCTTATTGACAGGTGTGGTGGTTTGAAGCTTATGTAGCCCCAGAAAAACATGTTCTTAAATTTAATTCATCCTTGTGGTTGTGAACCTATTGCAAGTAGGGCCTTTTGAAGAGGCTACTTCATAAGAAGATGTGGCCCACCTCAATAAAGATGAGTATTAATCATACTACTGTAGTCCTTGATAAATGGAATGAAATTCAGACATTGAGAGAAAATGCTAGAGGGAACAGCCAGAAGCTGAGCATCAGTGGAACCTGGTAGAGAACGGAGGGATCAAGAGATTTCACCATGTGTCTAGCCATGTGACAAGCTAAAGACCAAGGGTTGCCAGCAGCCAGCTCCAATTCATAGTATTTGCCACAGTCTTTAAAGAGAAAGTTTCCCCTTGATGATGTTTTGATTAGGACTTTTTCCTAACCAAAAATGTGGGCAAATAAATCCCATTGTTTAACCTGACCTATTTCATGATATTTGCTTGAGCAGCCTAGGAAACTAAAACAACAGGTTTAGTGATGATGAACTCTCTCAATTTTTGTTATATAGGAATGTCCTTACCACTCCCTCATTTATGAAAGACAGTCTCAATAGATACATTCTTGTTTGGCATTTGTTTTCTTTCAATTCTTTAAATATTTCATCCCACATCCTTCTTGCTTCCATGGTTTTTGATGAGAAATTGGCATTTAATCTTATTGGGACTCCCTTGTACATAACACATTGCTTTACTCTTGAGGTTTTCAGAATTGTCTCCTTTTTTTTTGGCATTCAGAAGTTTGACTACTATGTGCCTGGATATGGTTCTTTTTAGTTTATCCTGTTTGGGATCCATTGGGTTGTTGAATGTGTTTATTCACGTAATTTTTTTTTAATGTGGGAAGTTTTCTGTCATTATTTCTTTGAATATTCCTTCTGTCCCTTTCTCACTTTCTTCTCCTTCCAGTAATCCCACAATGCATATATAGCTATGCTTTATGGTGTTGCACAGATCTCTTAGACTCTGTTCCCTTTTATTCATTCTATTTTTCTTTCTGTTCCTCGACCTGAATCATTTCAATTGTTTTGTCTTCAAGTTCTCAATTCTTTTATCTGCCAGCTCTAATCTCCTGTTGAAACTCCCAGGGAATTTTCCATTTCAGTTATTGCAGTCTCTAATTCCAGTATTTCTGTTTGGTTCCATTATAAGCTTTCTACCTCTTTTTTAGCTTCTGATATTGTATATTATTTTTTTTTCTTAATAGCCTCTATTCTTTTCACTGTTTTCCTTTATCTCATTGAGAATACTGAAGATCACCTTTGCCCACTATGACCAAAATCTATCTTCTTCATTAATGGTTTCTGGATTTTTATCTTGTTCCTTTGGACTATCATTTCTTCTTTCTTCATTTGTCTTGTAATCTTTTGCTGCACACAATGCATTTTAATATTTTAAAGTGTTATGCCTGGGATGTCATGCCTGTGCTGTCTGAGATTTAGTCCCGGACGGTATATCCAGCTAGTGGTATGACAGAAATGTCTTTGAGTGCTAGGATCTAACAAAAACAAACAAATGACACGTAAAAGCACCTTTCATAGTATTTGCAAATCGGTTCTGCATTGGTTGGTGCTCTCCTTCAGAGTTTAGCCCTCCTATAAAGATCACCACAAGATGAAAGTGAAATTCAGGGTCCAATTACTGCAACCCATTCACTATTTTCTGGAGTTGAGGAAGATTGTTCTGCGTATTTTTTACTCATTTTTCAAAGATTCTGTGAGGAATGGCACCCTGGTGTGTCTTATGCCACCATCTTGATCAAAAGGAAGAAACTAGTGCATGCTATTTTGATCATCTCTAATCTCCTCTAGTACCTTGAAATCATATGCTTTTATTTTCATTTTGGAAAAAAAATTAAACACTCTCAATGAATATAAATGGATTGTCAAAGCTGCACTTTGAATACTGTTCTGCCTAATATTAGAGACAAATTTTTGTTGTTCTTTTTATTTTTGTTTCATTTTACCATGCTGCTTGCCCATTTTAAAAATCCCAGGCATTTCTTTCTGTCTTGGGTGTTAGGTGAAAAGAAAAATAATACAGAAAAAAAATTATCTTTCATTTTTATCTTGACTGGCAAAGTATTTTTTGATTGAATTCCTTTGTGCCATAAGGGTTCAAAGTAAAAACATTTGCCTATATCATGCAACTCGAAACAAAGCAATTATTAGCAAACATTGCCACTCAACTTCTAACTTTTAAATATGAGGCTTGGTAATCTCAGGGAAGTATACATAGGAGCTGAGAAATAGCCGAAAATTTCTAATCAAATGATCCAGTTTCCATTTATTTGAAGACGGAGTTTGTTTGCTTGTTTTTTAATTGGCCTTGTAAATATCTCAGTGGTTCACATCTGTGGCAATTTGCCATGACATTCCCCAGGAATCCTCATGGCAATATCATCTCCCTAATCACCTACCACCTCAGCCTCTAGGGTTTGGACTTGTCTCTCTTCTCCTTAGCAAGAACCTTTATACTATCTTCAACTGGTCACAATATAAGACCCTGCTCTCAATTCAAAACATTTTCCACATTTTCTTAAATTAGATTATAAACATCCCTTCTAAGACTTGTCATGATTGTTATTAGTAATGTTAGGGTTTGTTAATAAAGCAAACACCATAGAAAAGTTGCAGGAGCACAAAGATCTTAAAATGTTAAGAGTAGGAGCAGTTAAATGGGTTATACACAATTATCAAATGCATGAGACTCTTCAATTTTATACTCTTAACCTATTTTGTCCATTACTAACTTCTAATTAATGGTACTTTCATGCATTTTTAACATATAAGGGAATATACAAAAGAATAAATAAGTAAATAAGTAATTGTAGCTGTAGTCTCTGATTGTTAAATACAAAATTGTTACACACAAATTCTAACAGAAGCATTCCTTAACTTTAATTTGAAATGTTATTTTGGAAATTCTTCTATTTTTTTCCCCTGGAAAATCAATTAGGCCATGTCTATGTTATATGTTAGCCCAAATAAGCTATTCAGACTTTAACTGATTCAGGTTGTCAACACAGCTGTTTCAGTACCATTCAAAATCTACTTACAAAAACAAATGGCCAGTAAAAACATCCAATGTTATTCAACTTAAATAATGTTTAAAGAAATGTGTACCATTAAAATATTTATTTTTGCCTAAAATATTTGCAAAGATAAAAAAAAATGAAATAATGTTGGAATAAGTTTGAAGTAATATATACTTCCAAACATGTTGGATGAGAGTGTTAATTAGTACAGTCTTTCTGGGAAGCTGTTTGCCAATTTAGATCCAAATGTAAATATACATAAATGTTGGGACATCTCTAAAAAATTACAATGCAGAGACAAACTGCCAAAGGATGTACACAAATGCACTCACTACAATATTAATAATGGTAAAAGCTGGAAAGAGCATATAAGAAACATTAGTAAGCTATTAAGCATGATTGATTATATAGTTCCAAATTCACCATCATGAAAAAAGTCATGTCATATGATTTTTAAAATATAGTGTGAGAAGAGTATATAGGGATTGAGTAAGCACTCTAATTATGAGTAAAGGTTCTAAATTCAGGGACCCAAGTTTGAATCCCCACTCAGACACTCACTGTGTGACATTGGGAAAATGACTTGATATTTCTGTGCCTTTGTCTTTGAATCTGTAAAACTTTGAATTATTGGGCTTCCCTCAAAAGATTTTTGAGGATGATATGTTAATGGTCAATGGAACAGTGTCCAGCTCAAAGTGAGCTAGCAGAAAGCCTTTACTCTTCAATTTATGTAAAAACATGTACAAATTGTATGCACATACAAAGAGACATAATAAAGCTGTCCTCTGAAATTCTTTCTAAAAAAGACAATTTAAAAACAATCTCACAAGAAGGAAAAGTATATGACCATGCATAACCATTAAAGTTGTTTTAATTTTCTTAATAATTGATAAAATTATAAACAACTTAAGTGTGGTGGTTTGAAACTGTATGTACCCCAGAAAAATATGTTCTTAAATTTAATCCATTCCTATGGGTGTGAAGCCTTTGTAAGTAGGACCTTTGGGTGAGATTACTTCAGTTAAGAAGGTATTGCCCACTTCAATCAGGATGAGTCTTAATCCTATTACTGGAGTCCTTTACAAGCAAAGTGTAATTCAGACAGAGTGAGAAAAGGTCACAGGGAAGGAAGTGGTTGGACATTGATGAAACCCAGAAAAGAAGGGAGATACCAGGAGATGCCATCATGTGCCTTGCTATGTGACAAAGGAGCCAAGAATAGCTGGCGGCCAGCCCCAGAACTCCAGTCTTCGCCAAGGAAGCATCACCTTGATGAAACCTTCATTCAGACTTTCTTTTAGCCTCAAAACTGTAAACTAATAGATTCCCATTGTTCAAATTGACCCATTTCATGGTATTTGTTTGATCAGCCTAGGAAACTAAAACAGTAGGTGTCTTAGTTTGCCAAAGGCTGCCAATGCAAAAATACCAGAAGTGGGTTGGCATTTGTAAAGGGTATTTATTTGGGGTAAAAGTTTATGGTTCTGAGGCTGCAAACATGTCCAAATCAAAACATCATCAGAGATGCTTTTTTACCAAAGTCGGCTGCTAACAGATCCTGGAGTCCTGCCATGGGGTGAGGCAAGAGAACAGGTCTGTCAGTCTCGCTCTACTTTCTGCTGGAGCTCAGCTGTAGGCAATCAGGCATCTCTCCCTGGGTCTCATCTCCTTGAGTCTGTCAAGGAATGTTTCTTTCTACAGCTGTAGGTGAACCTGGAGTCCTCTCTCAAACATGGTCAAAATGGTAGAGCTCCCTTTTCTGTGTGTCTTGCTGTGTGTTCTCAGTTTATATAAGACCCAGCAAGAGGGTAGATACCCAACTTGAGTCATGCCTTTCTGACGTAGTCCAATAAAAAGTTATTTAATCAAGTGACCTAATTAAGGTCCCTTAACTGAATTTAATGGAATAAAAGGGTCTCATACACAGGAATGAATTAATTAAAAAACGTAATCTTTTCTGGGATTCACAAAATTCAAACTGCCACACTAAGTATCCAACACCATCAACAGTGAAACATATTATCAATTTTTAAAAAAGGATGCACATCTTTGTTCACTGACATAGAACAAAGTTCTTATTTTGCTAAAACAATTTTTGTGACCACCTGAATGTGACCCCTATAGTATACATATAGCTATGGCCCTGGAGACATGTCTAGAAGGACATTGACGGAAATGTTTACAATGGTGATATCTTGGGGTTGTTAATTTCCTGTTGATCCTCACTTTTTTCTTCATGTAGTTCTGTATTTTCCAAATTTTTGACAATAAACACATAATTCCCCCCAAATTAATTAAGAAATATTGCAGTTTTCTCTAATATTTGGAGCCAAGATCTACCTCTCTATTTTTAATACTTACTCTACTTCTACTTCACAGTTGCCTAATTGTTCTAATTGTCTTAATCTTAATGCCTTAATTCTTTTAATCTCAATGGATGAAGACTATGCTTGTCAGTTTGGACCCACAAAATTACTCACCATAAACCTGAGGCCATTTTTTATTGACTTAGAATCTTTAGACTTTTCTTAAATTATGTTTCTGGCTGACAAAAATCATTCTTTGCCCTTCCAAGTTTGCCTGAAGCACAACTACCACATTTGCTTGTAACTTTGAAGATTAACTTTTCATTTATTGTATTCTTGTAAGCTATCATTTTAACACATTCTCAGTGAGCATCATGTGGCATTAAAGTTGGATGCAATCATTGGAATATGACCACTATTTCTTGCCACCTTCCAAGATGCCATTGTAGATTTCCAGTCTTCCTGATCCCAAGTTCTTTAATAAAATTCTTAATAACTTCTTGCATTATCCTAACCTCATTTTAATGCTTATTCATTCATTTGCACAGAAAAAAAAAAAAAATGATATAAAAAAATCTAGTTAAGGGCCATACTCATTATTGTTCAAGTCACCAGTTCTGTCAAATTCCCCAGGCTGCCTAAAATGAATCATCACTCAAGTATACTCATGCACTGCCACTTTCAATGCCCAGCTCTCCCAGAGGCCTTTCATCCCAAAACCAATGTCAAAAATTTGCATTATCAATATAATTTAAACAAGCAATAACAAAACAATCAAAACTTAAAGAAAAGCAAAAGATAATTTATTACTTCCATAATATTTGCCACAATTTTCTCCCACAACTGCCTAATGCTATCATTAAATATATATATATATATAATCTTTAATTGAAAAATACTTAATGATAAAGGTGTTAAGTCTTTCTAATGTTGCTAAATATTTATCCTAATGATTTAAAGAATTGGTTTAAGAGTTAGATTTCTTGAGTTAGAAATACTAGCATATAATCTTGGATACTCTCATTTTATTTATCTATAAAATATAGATAATATGACTTTCTACCTCATACTATTATAGCAATCATATTAGATAATTCATATCTGAGGCTTAACACAGTGTCTGGCTCATAATGCTAAGTATTCAGCAATTTTAGTTTTTGTGGCAATCTGAAATCTCCATGAATGGATCAAATATAGGAGAAATAATAGTATTGCTAATGAATTAAATCATTACATTTACTTCTCAATAATTTACATGAAACAAACAAAAGCTAAAAATAAGGACCATCTATAAATATGACACCAATTTTATTTAAATTGCCCTTGTAATGAAATGATCAAATTCATCAACAAATCTAACCCTTTTTGAGGCTAGCTGAATGAATCAACTGAATAAATGAAAATTATTGCCGATCCTTTCAACTGAACATGGTGCTTTTAAAAAAAGAAACATGGAAAATAACAATTTCTTAATAAGTTAAATAATATTTCATTTACTTAATATCAAAAACCATTTTTAAATAAATAAAATGTAGGAAACACCTAATGAGTAACTAGCAGGTTTATCAAAAGAGTAGCAATTCAGATAGGCTTTCATCTAATTAATTATTATAATCTGCATTCTTAGATATAGCATTGTAATGCTTAGAGTGCAAAGCTGTGTTTGCTTCCCTGACCACAATCCTAAAAGGATCTATTTGCCGAAGATTGAAACATTTGTGAAAAACTCAAAAAAATATCCAAATAAACTATTGTAAAATGATATTTTCCATGCTAAAGTTTCAATACCTGTGATGGTTAGGCTAATGTGCCAACTTGGCCAGGTAATGGTGCCCCGTTGCTTGGAAAAACAAGCACTGAGCTAGTTGTAATACAAGGACATTTCATGGACTTTAATCATCAGTGAGTTGATTGCATAGATGGCTGATTTCATCTACAGTCAACCAAGGAGGTTGCAGTCAGGCTTTAAAAGAGGAAGTGATTTCAGCATTCAGAGAGAAGGAATTCCCATCTCTGCATTAGACAGCCAGTGTCTCCTGGAAACTCATCAAAGACCTTCATTGGAGTCCCTAGTTTGCAGACTGCCCTGTGGAATCTGGACTTGTGCTTTCTAAAGGTCATGTGAGACAATTTTATAAAACCCCATACTATTTGCAGATATCTCCTGTCAGTTCTGTTTCCCTAGGGAACCTGATTAATACAATACCTAAAAGGAATAGTCAAGGAATGACATAAAACAAAATGTTATTATGCAGATGAAGCCTCCATTTTAATTAAGGGCTGAGAAAGAGAGACCTAAAGGTCTAATTCCAGGCTTATTTTCACATACATCAAGCATTCCTTAATTTCCAATGAAAGGCCTTTTGACAAGTTCTCAAGTCAATATGTCCCTTGTAGCTACCAGTACTTTTAAGTGGTGTTTTGTCACTGACCTACATTAGTATATCAAATCATGACAGCAAATTAATTGTTGCATACAATAAAAATTCATATTATAAACTACAGCCAAATATTTAAAAGAGTAGCTCAACAGCAATGAAACAAGAATACCTCTGTTTCTACTTTATTCATGTAATGAGAGACACTAAAGAAAAATTGCATACAATGATAAATAGCTTTACAAGTTCTCAAAATCTTACTTACTTGGAATTTAATACAGAGGTTACAGAAATCAATTATGGAAATAAACTTCCTCTTTAAAAAATAGGACAAGAAATAATTAACTTTGAGAAACCTAAGGACAAAATCTTTGAATATAAACAATCATGTGTATATATGTCCACGAAAACCTCAAATCAAAAAAAAAATTAACTTAGGATGCAAGAAATACATAACTCTATTTTTTTTGTTTATACGAAATATTCTGTTTTCTATCATTCTTGATGTGGGGACTGCTAAAAGTACGCTGTGGCGTTAAGGGCTTCTGAACTTTTTGGAAAAGTTCTCCTAAAGCTCTTGATTACATCTTCTCTAGAAAAGCTTCCTGTTCTGCTCATCAACTCTGAAGAAGTAGTATTCCTCTAGAAAGACCACATTTTCCCATTAATCACTTACATGGGAAGGAGGCTCAAAGCTCATCACAATTTGGCTATCTGTGGAAATGATTTGAAAACTGCAAGGCTATAGCCTGTACTACCATAGTATAATGAAATATTTGGCTGGGCTTTTCCCCCAGTTTCTGTGGAAGCAACCTCTGACTCCTTGGAATTTCCTGTAATAGAAGTATCTTTTGTTCTTCATGTTGATCCCAGGACTACACCTGATAGTTACAGGAAGGGTCAACGACACCCACAGCCTTAGGATGGGGGCTGGCTACACTAGAAAGGCCAACCATCTGATCAGGGTGTTGGGGCTTTCAGCCACTTCACATTGGCTCATATCAGTCCATCTCCCAGACTTCTGGGAGGGGAAGAGGGCTGCAGATTAAGTTCAACCATGTAAACATTGATTCTATCAATCTTGCCTACATATTGAGACCCCATACAAACTCCGAGCACTTAAAGCTCCAAAGAGCTTATACTCTTAATAAAATACATCTCTGTGTCAGGAGGGTGAAGTGTCCTGACTTCAAGTGGAAAGGAAAAGGATGCTTGTATGTGAGATCCTCCCAGACCTTACCCTAAACATTTCTTCTTTAGGCTTCTTATTTGTGTCCTTTTACTGTACTAAAACTATGCAAGTATAGTTTAGCACTTTTAGTGAGTTCTGGGAAATCATTATAGCAAATTATCAAACCGAAGGGAATGGTGAAAACCCCCGAATTTGAAGTCAGTTGGTCAGAAGTGTGGGTGGCCTGAGTTATTGAATTTGTGACTGGTGTTTGGAGAGCAATATTGTAGAGGACTGCCTTTCACCTGTGGAATTTGGCCTTACTCAAGTTAGGTTAGAGTCAGAATTGAACTGACTGAGGTACTGAAGTCTCTGCAGTTGATGACGGAGCATAGTTGGTGCCTGAAGTCATTGGAAGTTTAACAGTACTAAACAGCTACTCTAGTTCCTTCTCATGTATTCTTCTTTAAAAGGATACATGCATTAAATTGTAGATTGGCCTGAGTTACCATCTATTCACAGATGGATCAAAAATGCATACACCCTGCACTTCCAGGAAGATGGTGGACTAGAAAAACATGGGGCTTTCTTCTCTCCCAGAAAAATATCTAAAGGACAGGCTGAAATGGCTGGGAAAAAAATCTTCTAGGGTTTAAGACACCAGGTGAAGGCTGGACACCGCCCAGAAGAGAGAGATCCAAAGGAAAGAATCCCGACCACAAAACTGTAAGTTAGAAACCAGCAGCTGCTATTGCCAGCACCCTCCCCAACACTAAAGACATTTTTGAACTATCAGGCTTCTGGCTGGGTACAGACAAAAGGGGCCTCAGGGATCCACCGCTCCAGGAAAAGGGAGAAAGAGGGACACAGCTTAAAGCTAACTCAGCTTTTGACACACAAATCTGGTCTGCTGTGTCCCATAAGACCAGGTGGGGCCGTGACATTGTTTGCCTTGGGAGCCAACTCTGAACTAAAGAGATCCGACCCTCTCAATCTCCTTCTCTACTAACTGGGACTGATTGTTGAGGACACAGAGAGGAGTGGAATTATTTCCTGCCTGGGAAAAAGGAGGGGGCTGCCAGCAAAGGCTAGAAAACTGTCTAAGAAAATTTGAATTACAGTGCCCTTAGCCTCCAGGCAGGAATCTATATCACACTGATCCCGTCTGTGTTGCAGCAAACAGACTCTGACCAGGCTTTGGACTGAGGCAGCTTCCAAAGTTAGCCATCTGCTGGTGGAAAAAGGAAGTACACATGAGGAAATTAAAAGTAAATAAGAGACGCTTTTTCTGGTCTTTACAGCCTCCTTCTACAAAGCCATAGGAAGCAAGTCTGCAGTAGATTACTAGATCCAGAGCCAAGTTTTGAGCAACTACCAAGGACAATCCTAGCGATTCAAGTTGAGACAAAAATCAAACAGCAGCAATAACACACGACCTCCTGCCACTAAATCCCTATGAAAGAAAGAGAAACTGAGCATCTGTGTAAACTACCATCCTTATCAGATGTCCAGACATCAGCAAAAAATTACAAGCCATTCTAAGAAAATGGAAGACATGGCCCAAGAAAAGGAATATATCAAAGCCCCAGAAGAGACACAGGATTTGAAACAACTAATTAATGAGATGCACACAAATTTCCAATATCAAAATAATGAGTTGAAGGACAATACAGCTGAAGAAATAAATGACATCAAGAAGACATTGAAGGAAGCAGATATGGCTCAAGCGATTGGGCTCCTGTCTACCATATAGGAGGTCCAGGGTTCAATTCCCCGGGCCTCCTGGTGAAGGCAAGCTGGTCTGCACAGTGAGCTGGCCCGAGGGGAGAGCTGGCCCCCGCAGGAGTGCTGGCCCATGCAGGAGTGCTAGCCCACGTGGTGAGCTGGCCTCAGCTGACAACTGGCCAATGCAGAATGCTGCCCTATGTGGAGTGCTGGCCCATGCAGAGTGCTGGCCTGCACAGAAAGCTGGTGCAGCAAGATGACACAACAAAAAGAGACAGAGGAGAGACAATAAGAGACACAGCAGACCAGGTGGCTGAGGTGGCACAAGAGATTGAGTGCCTCTCTCCCACTCCAGAAGGTCCCAGGATTGGTTCCTAGTGCCACC
>JAQZBX010035457.1:0-24564 GCA_029593785.1 Cabassous unicinctus
AGAGAGAGAGAGAGAGAGAGAGAGAGAGAGAGAGAGAGAGAGAGAGAGAGAGAGAGAGAGAGAGAGAGAATTCCTTTGGGAAAGGCCCTGACCAGGTTCCACATAAATTCATATATCAGATCAGCACAGGATAAGTAGGTACACATTTACAACTATATATATTTCTATTATCTGCACATCTACCTAGCTATCACCATAAATTCATACCATTATCTCCATTTTCAATCTACTACCATAGGGTTCATTTCAGTTTTCTCCTCTTCCAGATCTGTAACGCCCTTCTCTGAAAGTAAGAAACCTGCCTCAAAGTATCCTAAGTATATTTACTTCCTTAACTAATCCCCTTGTATATGACCAATTCTTACTGCCATTGCCACCACTCCCCACCCCCATGCAGACACCCTCCTTGGCCCTTTCCAATGCTGACACCCTGTGCCCAGCTCTCCCTCTCACAGTACTTGGGCTCCAACGTCCCACATCCAATATTCCTTATGGACAGACATCCACTTCACCTCACTCAGGCTCCAACACCCCACACCACCCAAAAGGGGTGCTCATATACCAGATTCCAGCCAAAGACTTGCTATATAATTTCAGGGAAATCATAATTTTCTCTTCACTCTCAAATTAACTGTATTATATTTAAAAATGAATAATTGTATGTGATTGTATGCAAAATGTTTTACAGACCAAATGACTCACAGGTATCACTATTATTCAGAGGTTTAATCTTAAAGGCAAGACAACCCAACTGCAGGAGAATTATTTGTGTACCCCAATTTAGACATGTTCTTAATCTTAATCCATATTCCACTGGGTGTGAACCCACTGAAAACAGGATCTTTTAAAGATGTTAAATTAAGATGTGGCCCAAATGGATGAGGTTGCGTCTTAAGCTAGATTTACTGGAGACCTTACAAAAGGAAAAAACCAGAAGACAGAGTGAGAGAAAGCCACCGGGAGGGGAGAGCAACCCGAAGTCCCAAGGCAGCCTGAGCCGGAAGAAAAAGGAAAGGATTTCGCCAAATGACAGGAAAGCCAAGGAACCAAGGAACGCCGGCCAGCCAGAATGCCACTGACCCTGGGAGGAAGCAAGCCTTTTCGCCTGTAAACCCTGAACCAATAAATTCCTGTCGTTAAGCAAAACCAGTTTGTGGTGGCTGTCATAGCGGCTCAGGGAAACGAAGACACCAACCAATGCTGTAAAAGTTTCCAAGTTAATGACCGTATGGGACAGTACATGTGATTACCTCTGCCAAATGTGGACTAGCCTGTAAACTCTGGAATTTCCTATACCATACCATACATTTAAAATACTGCTTTACACATTTGGGCTCTAGCAAAGTTTTATCCCTAAAACTCTGCTTTCCTTCTGAAAGTTTGTTGTTTGTGTTGTTCCCTGGCCTCATGCTTCTCTGCAGAGGCTTCAAGTTACCCCTCATAGGAAGAGGAGGGGCTGATCTGACAGATGAATTTGGGAGAAGGACCTGACAAGGTTCAACAGCCTACTCAACCATGGAGGAAGCTTCAGGAGAAATTTCTGTCCGGCACTGCCTGGAAACTGGCAGGTTAGGTCTTTCTAATGCAGGGTGAAGTGTAATCACATCCTACAATCCAGGGTTTATCCGTAATAGGACAAACATTTCTTGCTCAATCTATCTCTTGCTCTCAGTTGGTTCCAAAATCAAGAGAGGAAAAACAGTGTGATTCGTGAGCTTCCCCACAAGCCCCCATAACTGTACAATATCTTTGTGTACTCTGTTGACTGAAAACATGCTCAGTAAACTTTAAATTGATCATGAGCCTGCAGAGAGAACTTTTGTCATATATTAAAATACTACTTTCAGCAAACCCACTTTGTTTGTTTTACAACCCTTTGGAAATGTAAAAACCATTCTTAGTCCATGGGCCATTGCCCCAAAGTGTGCCAACCAGTAGTAGACCATTAATATATGTGTAATATTAACTTTTACGAAACATTTTAACTTTAATGTTTATCTTGTTCTCTCACTTTTATCTTTTTAATCCCCTTAAAAATAGTTTTAACCCATCTTTTAAACTTTTATCTTTTTATTATCTAGAACAGTGACTGTCAAACGTTTTTGCTCACACATCTAACCAATAAAGTTTGACAAGTAGCTTATGCTTTACACACACACACACACAAGCCCTATTATGGAATATTTCCTCCCACCTTTTGTCTCTGTCCTGTTTTCTTGGCAGACAGACAGCATATGCAATGGATGACAAATACAAGACAATTTTGCATCTGAACATGGGAGGTTAAATCTGTGTGGTTTCTTTCCTTCTCTGGTTGGTCCTGTAACAACCAGACCAGACCCCGGATTTTCCAATTCCCACAAACACTGCATATTCTGAAAAATCTGACCTCAGTAACCTGGCAGCTCTGTAGTCCAAAATTCTTACTCCAAACTATTTTATTATTTATTTACAACAAAACTTAAAATTGCTGGAATGGTGGCTTTTTACAAATCACCCAATCTTTCCTCAATCTCTGGAGTCCACCCTGTGGCCATAGGGCAAGCCTTCTAAACGGGTCATCAGAAGAAAGATTCATTAAGGGAATAACCCTCAATATAATACAAAGTCTCATTTTCAGAAATAAGCAGGTAGTACTGAACCTTCCAAACCACCTGCTTAGAAGAATATGGTATAGTATATGAGTCCAAACCCCAGTATTGGTACAATTTTCTATCAGTTCACCTCAAACTTGTCTATCAAACTTCTTCCAGGCTGGGTTTACAGGAGAATATTCTGAATGGGTTAGTTTCTCCAATTTCCTTTAAGAATCACAAATTTTGCTAACTCTGGAAATAGTTCTAATAGGTATTTTTGTTTGTTCTTAAGAAGGAAAACTGTTCCCCTCCCCTGGATTATTCCAATAAACAAAAAACAATTTAAGAAAATGTTGAATAAAAAGGTCTTAATCTAGAATTATGAACTATTAATTTGTATATGTGCATTTAAATAATTCATATATATGCATATAAATAGAGCATAGACATAAAGCAAGAACTGTACTAGCAGGTTGGTTAAATGAGTGTGATTAATAGGGAGAACTTCTTACAAGTGTGTAAAATTATGCAATCACCTAACAAGTGTGTAAAAATTATTCACCTGCCTTCAGGTTTTCATTTTAAGAATCATTTCAAATAATTTTCAAACAAAACATAATGTATTTCACTTTTGCTTGCTCAGGAAAAACTCTTCACTCCACTTTTATGTCTTTGGGCTCTTATGCTTGTATGTACCTTCTTCCATTTGCCATCTAGTACCCACAGCAGACAAGTAAATCAGAAGAAATGCTACCTCCTTCAGTGCTGGCATGGAAATATAGAGTCAGTAGATATTTACTTGACTAATAAATGAAATAACATTTTTTATTCTGCTTACTTTTTTTAACTTACATGCCCAGCAAAATATTTGTTACAAAGTAAATTTTCATTTGTTTAATGAGGGAAGGAGAGAAGGAATGAGTCATTGCATCATTCTGATATAAGACACTAACTTAGCAAGAATCTTCTGTCATTCCTCTTTGGCATGTTCAATATTATGTCTAAATTATGCATAAATATGAACAGGAAAGGCTAGTGATTAAGGATCAAATAGAAACATTTCTTGATTCAAGATTCTGCTGCTCAAAAGAACAAGGGAGCAACAAGATGTACTTGCTAAGTGTAACTCAGATATTTTTTCAATAAGCATCAGTTGAACAAATAAATGACTCTTGTTCTAATGGAGAAAGGTGACTGCTATTGAATTAGAGCACCTTCAAAATATTTGCTCCAAAGTTACTGAATACCTAGTACATATCATACACTGTATTATGTGCAGTTGTAAGAATCCTCTTTGAAAGAACATGCTGAGTAAGGCCATTTACTGTTAAATATGAATAGTACATCAACATTTACACAATACATCAACATTTATATTTATTCCCACACAGACATCTTAAGTATGAGATTCTAGCCCTGAATATAACCTTTTCCCACTTTCCAGGAATCAATTATGACTCAGCTATCTAGAGAATTAACTCAAGAGTTAGAGGGTAACTTTTCATTGCTGTCCTGTCTGATTTGCTATTTGACTTAAAGAACTACACAAAGTTAACTGGCTCAATGTTCGTATCTACAGTTCACATTCACTCACAAGCTTTTGACAGTAAAGATTTCACTATGATTTCATTCTGTCAAGTAAATATAACAAAATAACCAAGATGCCCAAGCTACAGACCAAGGGTTCAGGGAGAAGTATTCTTCCTTCTTCCCTGAGGATGCAAATCTGAGACATAAACAGGAAGTGCACACTGTTTATAAACACCCACTGCCTGGAGACTGGACCATAAACTATGAACAAAATGCAAAATGGAGAAGAGAGAAAGAATTCCCTCTTGGTGTGCCTGTGTTTGAGGTGCTGGTAGAACATCTGGGTGGAAATATACAATAGGCAGGTGGAAATATAGATCTGGAGCTCAGACAAAAGGTTTTGGCAGATATTCAGTTTGGGGTAGAAGGTGACATGGCTGGATGGTTATGAGCATTAAAGGAGAAAGGATGGTAACATCAAGTCAAACACTATGGCGGGGGAGTGTGGGGCTGGGAGATGGCCATTACCATCTGGTGGCCCCATCAAACATGAGGGATGATGGAATACTTTTGAAGTTCTCCTTAATGGATAATTCTCAGGGTCCTTGTAAGAGTACCACTTTTTATTATGAGATGAAGGAAATTATTTCTAAAAAAGTTAGGAATGTAGGGAAGTTGATTTACAATGGCATAAGGATTGTAAACAATATAGGAAAGGGCTAAGAAAATGTCACTATGAGGAAGAACAGTATGACATTCCCCAAATAAAATGCAAGATCCTTTGAGCACAGCAATTTCTCTCTTTTACTTCTCTGGCATGCCCAATGTGGGTTCTCCAACCCTCCTACACAGCCGCCTGAATCCACCATGAAGAAAAGCATGATGTGTCCAAACTTTCAAGAGAAAGACAGGCAAGCTATCTATCTGTTTTAGTATTTCAGATATCTAGGAAATCAAGTTCCAAAAATCTGATGCATCAAATGGCATCAGACATAGTTCAGAAACATTCTGATAATCTAAACTCATCACCTTGTTAGCATTTCAAATATTCTAGACTCGTGCCTGAGGTTTTCAGGACGACCTGAAGAACATGAAGAGACATGACTGAAGGTTTTGAAAAGACTCAGTCATGGCTTAGCAGTGGGGGCAATTTCTACCATTTCAAGCTTTGCAATTCCTACAGCATAGAAGTCCTCAAACATTGGAAGTGAATTAGTTCTTAACCTTTAAAAACTTTATAATCTGGGTTATTCGACTTTCTTGGTACATATGCCATAAAGGACAATATAGTTTAAAAAGTCTTATACTCCTAAGGAAAAAAAGACACTAAGGAAGATTATACATCTCTAGTACTCTGCTGATAAAAAGCCATTCTAAATTATTATGAAAACCAATATGTGCAATTTTATTAGATGAAAAAAGACAGGAATTATGCCAGACATTAACTTCACATAAGGATATGACTATAACACTGTATCTTTTGCAGTATCACAACAGAAATTCTTAACAATACCTAGATGGGTAGAGAAGAGACAAAAACTGGGTTTCATCAAAAAAGCAAAATTACCCAGCAATAAAACATGAAGCTACACTTTTACCACAATGCTTTACTGGAAAATGCATCCTGAGAGGATTGTTATAGATGTATTTTTTCTTAGGAACCAACCATCTTATAACTGTTAATTTCATGCCTCATTGAAGATACAACAATATCAGATAATTAACTGGTATGACCTATTGGTCATGCCAAAATTATATTACTAGTCTAACCTTTTAAAATCATTAAAAAAAAAAAAAAAAAAAAAAAAAAAAAAAAAAAAAAAAAAAAAAAAAAAAAAGCATTTAAAGAGACCTCTGAAATAAATATCAATGTTCCATACTTGTTGATAGCACAAAGGCATTCTGGGTAATACAGATCATAACTCTCAAAAAAAAAATAAAGATATCAAGTTCAACCTAAAACTCATGTGCTTGCCACAGTGAACACTGTAGAATTAATTAATACAACCCTACTTGCCTTTTCAGAAACTTTAAGATGATTTGAATGGCCCAATACCCAAGGTGCTAGCTATCTAAGAGAATATGAACTAACACCTCCTTTTTCTCTAATTCAAAGACACTTGGGGTCATTTCATTGAATTATATTCTGAGGTAGAATCATTCTAAGATGATAGCAGCATGCCCTGACGTGTCAGACAACATGCTAATGCACTGGTACCCTTTGCCATAAGCAGCAATTAGAAGGTGAGACCCAGAAGGACCAGGAAACTGAGACCTCCAGAAGTTAACTTCTAAGGTCCCTCAGCAAGAACTAGAGCCCAAGTCCCTTGGTTTCCAGTCCAACATTCTTTCTGGGGCATCACAATGTCTCAGGCAAAGAAAAAAATTAATAATAAAGTTCCTAGAAAATATTTTATTTTCATGCCCACCATAAACATTAAACATTAAAATGCTGTTAATTCTTACAACATTTTTGCTAAGCCAAAATAACTTACTTTACCTTATATGAGCCATGTACAATCAGATTCCCTTTCTTTTTAAACATTAAAATGTGATGATAAAAGCCATCACATTGAGTTTTATGAAGCCTTTTGGTTATAGGAATGGTACTTGACTATGTCATGGAAATTGGATATATTCCCATGAAGTAAGGACAATTCTTCCTAAAGGACATGAATAAAAACTACTCCTTATGACCTTACCTATTTGACTTTTATTAATTTCACAATTTTCACAGAAAACAAGAGAATAAAAGGCATAACTATAAAGTAGTCACCTAGTACAGTACCTTGGCCGCTTTATTAACCTTGTCTTCATTTTCTCTCTTATATACAAAAACAGAAGCAAATTTGCCATCTTGCAGAACAGCTGGATAAACAGCAAGTCCAGAGGGCAAGGTAAATGGTGGTTCTTTCAGTGCATAGCTCTTTAAAGCACTGTTCTCTGATCCCATCACTTATGCAGTAAGGCAATCCTGCAGCTCGTCTTCAAAGCCAAGCAAACCTAGTGAAAATATTAAAAATGTTCAAACATTAAATCTGCCCACAACATGAGCAAGAGAAATATATCTAAGATTCAGCCAGACATAGCCATTTTAACCCTACTAGTTTCTGCAATCCTCATAAACTAGGAAATTTGACAATAAAACTGATAAATGTTCAGCAAGTTACCAATACTATCAAGTAACAGCTCTAGAAAATACGTTCAACCAGTCACATGCAGTTACTGCCCCACTCCCCACCACACACACACATAACACTTATAACTTTAAGTGAGAAAAGTCAATCAAAAATAGAATAAGGTCACGTATACCACGCACACTGTCACTCCACAAAGGAAAATGTTGCAAAATTTGATTATTCAACAATGTTAAAACTTCTGTATTTTAAAAATAACTTAAAATTATAAAGCAAAGCAACACAAATTGAAGAATATTTGTAATCATTATGAAAAACATGTTTAACAAATGGAGAGCTCATATAAACCAAGTAAAACACTAAAACACCAGAATAATGGGAAAGGAAACAGACTGAAGAAATAAAAATGACAGTATCCATAAGGAAAAAAGTAGATTAAAAAGTACAGTCTCACTACTCTTCAAAGTAAGACTAATTAGAAAAGGGAAATTGCAATATTGAATGATCTCAAAATTAAACACACACATACAAGAAAGTAGATCAGTAGGTGTCTGGGGTAGGAGAAGGAAAGAGCAGGGGAGAGGGAAGGATTACAAAGGGGAATGAGGAAACTTTTGGGGAAACGAACAGGTTTGTTATCTTTTTGAGGGGGAGGAGGAGGATGGGTGATTACAAATATCAAAACATAAAATTGTACACTTTAAATATATTCAGTTTATTATATGTCAATTATACCTCAATAAAGTTGCTTTAAAAATACATATACACAAAAAAATACAAAAAAATATATATACACAAAGATTTGAAAGAAATATGCTAAAGTGTTAACAGAGTATGGCAGTTTGATATTATGAAATCCAAAAAAGATATTTGATTGTGTTTGTAAACTGGTCTGTTCCTCGGGGCATGATACACTTTGATTGTATTAGATTCACCTGAGACATCTTTGATAGAATTATGTTAAGATTACAGCTTTGATTCAACCATATCAGTAGAGTATAACAGTACCCACCCCCTTTGTGGGCTATATAAACAGACACTCAATCAAGTAGATACAGAAGTAGATACACAGAAGAACACAGAGGAAGAGAGCTCCATAGGCACATCTCTCCCGAGGAAGAGATGAGCCATTCGCCTGATAGTTTACAGGTGACCTTGTGAAGAGAACAGAGCAGCTAATCCCAGAAAGAAACGAGCCCTGGGAAGAGAGGCAAGCCCTATGCCAGCCTACAGCTGAGATCAGAAGAAGCTGGATCCAAAGAGCTTTTAGAGGGAAGAGGAAGGCTGAATCCTCACAGACGTCGCCCTCCATCTTGCTTTAACACGTGGCAACAGAGTTTGATAAGGAAGTAACCTTGAGTTGGACTCTTTAGGGCCTTGTGACTTTAAGCTTCTACCCCAAATAAATACCCTTTATAAAAGCCAACAGATTTCTGGTACTTTGCATTAGCACCCCTTTGGCTGACTAATACAGAGTTTGCTGTGGGTGGTAATTTTTCTTTCACATACACACAGACATACAAATATATACATACATACATATGTAGATCTGCCTGGATAGCCCAAGTTTTCTATATACATGTCTTTTTTTACAACAAGGGGTACAAACTCACATGGTTACAGCAGGTAATGCACAGTGGTCCACTGGTATCTGTAAAGTAGCAAAGGGCCTACTGTGTGTGCATGGCCACCTACTGTGGAGGTTTGCACTTTGAAGGAAACATCCATCACAAAGTTACAAATTCTCCACTTTAGGCATGTGCCTTGAACAACATTACATACTCTGGTGACAGAGAAAGTGTTGTAAGGAACTTCTGCAAAGTGGGGGAAAAAATCCATAGAGGGTCTACCTAGCAATTTATCTTAAGATTGGTAGAGCAGTAAAAACAGTAGGAAAAATGCCAAGTATCTCAACTATATGGAACATTCACTTTTCTACTGGGACTACAAAAAGAATAGTCTTATGTAGGATCATTGAGAAAAGAAACTACTGTTAATGCCCCTATTGTGGAGATGTGGTGCCTGCCTAACCTACAACAGCCCCCTGCCAAGTAGGGAGGCTCATGTTTAGTACTCTGATCCCCAGCCCCCACCCCTGCCCCTTCTTGGGCAGAGTCAATGGGTCAGATGCCTTCCCTGGGCCAAAAGGCAGTTAATCCACAGTTTGGACATCTACAGGACCCATGGCCTGGGTGCGAAGAGCTAAACTGGCCACATCATTGTCTCTCCCAAGAATTTCAAACAAGGAGATATTTTTGCATATTAGCTTAGCTGAAGGTAAAAGGATGAAGCAGAGCTGCTGCTACAGCAAGCCAAAGCCATGTGGAAGCAGAGGAAGCCAGCTGGTAGTTGAAGAAAAGCAAAACTGGGGGAGTGTGGCTTAGTCACATTTATAGGCCAGCTTTAAATCCATTCCCCTCACTGCCTCCCTGACGCCCTTAAAATCAGCCCTTTACCTGAAGTGGCTTGAGTGGGTCTAGTTCCTTGAAACCAATTACTATTTCATAAACAAAAAACTGAACTCTTCTTTCACTCCTCTTCCCTGAAAAACTAGGCAGACTAGAGGAAAGAGTTATAGAAGAGTTACTTTGAAAAGTTTTTATCTGAAGCTAGTCTAACTTCCTTTTCTCTCTTAGCCACAAAATACAGCTTTCCAAAATCAACACACACCAAAGGAAAATTTAAGAATAAGGAACTGCAAGTAAACAAAAATCTTCTTGGCAGAAAATCATATTATTTAGTTATAATCTGTATTAGTTCCCAAAGGAGATAATATGGTTACCAAGATCTGGTGAGATGGATGGCAGGCAGCAGAGGCAACAACACAGGGCATTTAACTTACTTAGTCATTTCTAAGCAGCAAAATACTTCCTTGTGGGAATAGTGTGTCTTACAGCTATTAACCATTAATTTAATATTATGAATTCTACTATAAGATAATTAAGTTAGGGTTATGAAAGCTTTAGGAAGAGGTTAAAATTGGTAAATTTTCTTTGCAGTGTATTTTGTCCAAGAACCTAATAATAAAAAAGCGCTTAAAAATTAAAAAGGGATGAGAGTTTAAGAGAACTCAATAGAATAGAGGTCATTTTATTGTTCTGAAAATATGGTTGATGGTGATAGAAAACCACTGAAAACGTAAGTGTCACACTGACAGAGTAGAAGGATTATATTCTACGTCCTCTGCAAAGCATGCCTTTATTGGAGGAGATAAAAAGATGTAGTGATGATCGCAATTTGAGAACGTCTTAAAAGCAATAATTCTTACTTCTTTATGTCACACACTGTATCTAAAGAGGAATAAACACTTTGACATAAACAGTGCTTTAAAAATAATTCAGTTAAAATAAACTTGCTAAAATGTAAGACTGATTAACAATAACACTTGGACTTCCAAAATGCATTCTTTCTTGTTGCTTTGAGGAGGGGGGAATGGAAATCTTGTTAGCTTTAGAATTAAAAAGTCACATGTAGAAAAAGATATTCTAATACCACAGTATAGGTATTCTGCAGAATTTATCATCCCCACTCTCCATAATAAAATAGTGGGAGGAGGTGTAGCTCCATGGTTGGGCACCTGCTTCCCATGTACCGAGGTCCTGGGTTCAATCCCCAATACCTCCTTAAAAAAAAAAAAAGTGGGTTGGCAGTCTTCAACTTGAATAGACATTACAATCTTTATCTTTAAAAACGTGTTCACCTACTCCCTCCATCCTTTTGCTTCCTTAGGGAGCACATGAAGTTTCCTGACCACTGTGCATTCCAAAAACCCTTGTCTAGTTAGCTGGGTAACTCACATGTTTAACTAAGAAACCCCTTCCCTATGGGAGAAATATGTTTTTTTCCCCAGCAATTAATCGTGACTGTCTAGGTCCTAGGTCACTCAGCCCGGAAGTAGCAAAGATAATGGCTTGTACTATGAGTTCTAAGGACACTATGTATTAACTGGTATTTTATCTGGTGATCGGTTACTAACTACACTCCCGGGCCTTTACTCTGATCTGTTTCAGGTGTAGTCCTCTATTGACCTTAGTTTAGCATTGCTAGATGGCAAGCAACACATAATGAAGGCTTTATGGATCGAAAGAATTAAGTATGATCTCTCTGAGACATGAGGTTTTAGATGGATATGCATGGGGTCTTTAAAAAACAGCAGTTACTCCAAAACGCAGGACTCGACTCTCAGTATTCATATGGTTTCCTAAAAATGACCTTCCGAGAAATGTATTTCATCTTTACTCTAAAGAAAATGCATTACGCCAAGTCAAGAGCCAGCCGGCCGGGAAGGGGGGTGGCGTGGGGGGAGACGGCGGAGGCAAAGAGTGTGGGCCGGCACGGGTTCTGGACCACGAATGACGCCTCCCCGGCTGCGGCTGCCTTCCCGGCGCTGGTGCGACCCTAAGCTCCCCACGGCTGGGGCAAAGTCGCTCCCCCGCAGGATCCCGCCTCGCCGCGCAAAATCGCCGGAGCCGCAGCAGGAGGGCGGCCCGCGGGCGCGGTGCGGCGGCTGGCGGGGGTCTAACCGCGACCACCCGGGTGGCTGAAGGGCGGAGACCACGCTCTCGCTTAGCTGGCCCCTCACCTTCCACGCCTCCAAGCGAGGCCCGATTCGGCGGCTTCCTCCAATAGTTCGGCAGCCAGCGCCGCACCCGGCAACGCGCAGCTTAGAAGCGAGCCCCCGAAATACAGCCGGGGGAGGGTGCGCGGAGGCGGAGAGCCGAACTCAACCGGCAGCGAGCGCCGAGCCGAGCGCCCCCGCGCGCGCCCCCGCGAGCCGGGCGCGCGCCCCGCGCCTCCTCTCCCTACCCCAGCTCTCTTCCCCGCCGCCCAGTCCCGTACTGTCGGAGGACCGCAGCGCAGGGGTCCCAGTTACCTGCGGAAGGGTAGCAGGGGGAGGCGGCGGGGGGGGGTCTCGATTCCGGTCCCCCAGGTGACACCAACCACGCTCGCCTCCCCGGTGGGGCTGTAGCCACTACAACCACAATCTTCTGGGGTCTGGGCCCTCCGACACCATAGAGACGGGTCCGGAAACGGGACAGAATGCCAGCCTTCGCACCTCGAAGGCGAACGAACCCGGAACCGAGATAGAGCGGCCGCACAGGTGATTCTCAGGCAGGTGCCATGTTGAGTGAGGGCGTCGGCGCGAACCCCGTGTTTCGCTCACTTCCTCCAGCAGCCGAGTTAGTCCGTGGAGATTTCTCCTCTCTAGCCTTCAGCTGAATGCACAAATTTGTCTTGATTTTCAATCGTTAGGCCTAACCGCGCAGTTTTAGTTTGATTTCCGCCCTAAGCAAAAATGTCCGCCGGCCGCCATTTAACAAATAACAAAGGGGCGGGGCGGAGAGGAAAAAAAAAAAAAAAAAGTAAGGAAGTTGGCGAGGATTTTCATAAGACTGACGTTACTCACCTCGGCATCCCTGATTGGCCGCGCTGGGTGGGCTGGAAGTCCGGCAGAAAGACGGCTGAAACTGACAGGTGGTGGTGATCCCGGCTGAGCCCTAGAGACTGGAAGACTCAAATCACTCTTAATTCAGCAAAAAGTCAAATTCGGAATATTAATAGTACTTATTACTAGTAATAATACCTACTTATTAGGGTGCTGTGAGAATTAAATGAATATGCGTAATGGTTTTAAAACAGTACATGGAACCCAGTAAGCCTTTAAGAGATGATAGCTATTATTTTCAGGATCTTTGTAGTAGTCATCATCATTATTATTTAATGCTACTGCCACCTTAGAGTTGACAACTGACCTAAATCATTTCTTCTAGTACAACTTTTAGGTCCTTTCTGGTAGATAACAGTTGCTGGGAAAGTTTAAGATAGAATAAGGTGATTGAAGTGATGAATGAACAATTATACGATCATACCAAACACCATTGATTGTACACTTTGGATGAATTCTATGCTTTATTAATATATATCAATAAAAATTGATATATTTAAAACATTAAAAAAAAAAAAGATAGAATAAGGACTCTACAATTTCTTCACCAGGTTAAATGAAAGCAAATTTCAGCCCAAATTTGCCTCTTAATCATAAATGTATTAAATATTTTTTAGAAATAGGCACAATGGTTAATTTAACCAAGGTCTCTGTCCTATAGAAATAAAATGTGTAGTTTCAAATTTTCTAGTAACCTCACTAAAAATAGTAAAAAGAGAGGTGAGCAGTAAAAAGTTGGTTTTAATATTTAACCCAATATAGATGCATGGAGTCAATATAAACATAATTGATGAGCTATTAGAATTTTTTTGGTACTGTGTTTAAAATCCAATTTATATATTTTACAATTTGTACAAGCCACATTTTAATGCTCAGCCACATATAATTAGTGACTACCATACTGAAGAGTGTAGTTCTGGGTGGTCTGACCACTGCCTTGCATTAGAGAGTTGAGAGTAGAGGTAGAGTGCTGCAGAGTCAAGATTCTCTTACCATCATAGTCAGCATCAGCATCCAGCAACCAAAAGTCCTCCAAACCAGTGGTAAAGCCAGGACCATTCAGGGATGAAGGAGTCACCAACGGAAATCCCCAATGGATGGAATCCCCAGTAGGAAAGGGTGAGACCTCCTTGAATTCTTAGGCCCTGTTTATTCAAGAATGGAGACCATTCTCTAAAACTATTTTAGCTAATCCACCTATCTTTTAAGTGAGAGCCCATTTCTAACATTCAGCATGTTAATTACTAAGCTGGTATTTTAACCAATAAAAACCCATTTCCAACACCTACTATGATAAATAGCAAAACAACATTTAGTGGCATCAGACATCAAGTTGGCTGAAGTATTTGTAGGTCCATCTCCAGAATGTGGCCTTTCTGGTATGATACTGGCTAACTTCTCCTGGAGTGTAGATTCCTGTTTACTAGAATGCAAGTAGCTCCAAGGGCATAGCTTCAACCAATTAACCCACACTGAACATCTCACTGTTGATGCAGAAGTAATTTGAAGACAGTCACAGACATGATGACACCCATGCGATTGTTGTAAGGAATACTGGCCTACTTTGTAAACTGTGAAACACCATACTCACCTTATCATTCAATTTCATGTTGGAGACTGTGTTTATTCCACATATATTTAATGCACACTTTTTCTGTGTCAGGCACTGTGCTTCCCAATAAGAGAAAGAAGAAGACACAATCATTGCAGAAAACAGGGTTCTTTGAGGGGCCCAAATGTGGCTTATTTTTTTTAAGTGGCTGGGATGTGTAAGTAGTTTAGCACTAGGAATTTTATTTTGATTTTGCAAAGTGCCCTGCCCCACCACCAACATATAAGTTCCAAGCCATTATGTGTGATGCTGGGTATGAGCTAAGTGACTCTACACTTCCCTGATTCTTCTCAGGCCTCTTTGACATTAGCTCCTTATTAATTCACTTAGTCAACAAATACTTTATAGGTACTATGTGCCAGCCTCTGTTCTCTGGAACAGAAAGTAGGGGAACACAAGTGAAAAAAAAGACCAGTTTTCCTGCTCTCACATCTTAGTTGGGAGCCGAAGGAATAGACAACAAGCATATAATTGAACAAAGATAAATTCAGATAATGGTAAATGCTGTGAAAAAATAAAACAGGGTAATTTGAAAGTATTAATAGCAGCTAACACATATTGAACACTTACTATGTCAGACACTTCATATGTGTTAATTCATTTAAGCTGTACAGCAACTCTATTTTACCAATGGGGAAACTGGCACACAGAGAGGTTAGGGAAGTTGACCAAAGTCACACAGCTGGTAGTGATATAGAGGAATTTACCTATAAATTCCATGTTCTTACTATGCCTTAGTGCCACACCATTCTGATAGAAAGCAAAAGGATGGGAAGGAAGAAAGGCAGAGGAGGGGAAGGTGTTACTCCTTTAGTGGGCCTCCAAATAGGACCTCTCAGAAAAGGTGATATTTGATCTGAAAATATCAAAAATGACAAGAAGGAGTCAGTTATATGAAGAGCTACAGGCAAAGCATTCCTGGCACAGGGAAAAGCAACTGCAAAGACCCTACGGCAGGAGCTGGCTTGATCCGTTTAAGGAATAACAAGAAGGCCAGTGTGGCTAGAATGCAGGAAGTGAAGGACGGAGTGGTTCATGAGGACGCCTCTGAGAAGGCATTCAGAAGCCATTTAAGATTTTAATCAAGAGAGTAATATCTAGTTGACTTTTTTTTTTTTATCACACTACTATATGGAGAATGGGTCATAAAGAAGTGAGAATGGCAACTGGCAGTCCATTTAAGAGACTTTAGCAGTAGTTTATGCAGGAGGTAATAGTGACTTAGATTAGGAGAGAAGGGGTAGAGATGGAATTAGGTGGACAGAAACATATTTTGGCAATAGAATCAATGGGATTTGCTGATAAAAAGTGAGGTGAAGAATCAAGTTTGCTGCTTTGGTTTTTGGTTTGAGCAATTTGGTGTTTGGTATAAACCATACCAGGTTTGTGGAACCTGTTACACATTCAAGTGGAGCTATCAAGTCAGTTGATAGCTAAAATAAGTCTAAAGTTCAGTAGGTCAGGCAGAAGATATAAATTTAGGAGCCATGGGCTTGCGAGGTTGTAAATATCCTGTATCCTTCAGCTTCATCATCAACACAGAGAAAAACAGTTACAACACAGTATATGAATAAATTATCTTTAGAGATTACTTTCTGTGCAAGAGTCTTTGTCCATTATTCACTGATAAATGGTAAATGTTTAATAACTGCCTCTGCAGGGAAAAAAGTGTGTGTATATACGTGTGTGTGTTTTTATTATAAACTTTACTGATATAAAGAATATGAGGGATGTATAATACAATTATACAATTTATAATATAATAAAACATATTTACAATAAAACATATAATATTCTTTATTGTAAATTCCATACAGCCAATTGATTCTTAGAGAATGCTTTTGTTGATTTTTGCCATACTCTTGCATCCATGGCCAACCTATGGTTGCAATTGACAAATGAGTGTACTTTCTGACATGTATGCTGGTTAATATTTTCATTTACATTAACAAGACAAATATGAAGCAGCAAAGATATATGTTGGAATTTCACTTGTTCATCAATGACATGAGTGATTTCCATGCTGATCTGATAACAGTTTTCAAATAGAAGAGTATTTCCTCAATTTTTTGTGCTATCACAATGTAATAGCTATTGGCAAGAAGCAATTTTAAGTTTAATCTGCATTGTTATTAACATTTCTTCATCACTTTCTGAAGTCTAGACAATCAATAAAACAATAAACAAATCTATACCATTTGCAGGTATCTGTATGTAAATTCTCCCATCATGACTGATTTCAAGTTTCCAATGTGATGTCACTGAAAGTAGAGTTAGATGTGCAGTACTCCACAATTACATAGTATTTCCACCATACAAATACAATTTACATAAATAATCTCATGAGCATAGATATTAGTAAAATATAGTAAAATAATTGGAAGTGATGAGTTTTTAGTTTTTGTTACCTTTAAAATATAGTCTAGTTAATAATGTTTGTATAATTTAAATTTTAATAATGACTGTGTTTAACAAGTGGCCTGCAAAATTCCTGAAGTTAATACTAAGCTCTTGTGAGTTGATGTGAACCAGGATTCCTTTCTATAAGGCTGGACGAAAAGATTTATATGTTTTCTTCCGTGTTCCTTTTCTTCAAAAGGAGACATTCTTTCAGAATCTGTACAAGCCAACCAACTATTCATATTCTCTGGTTCTAGTTCTCATTGTAAATTAATAAATTGCCATTCTTTGCTTTTATGAGCATGCATTAGGGAAAGCTTTTGCCTTCCTAATAAAACAAATGGATGTGGTAGAAATAGCAACAGCTCTTCTAAATGACCATGAGACAAAGCCAACAGGCCAAGGATGTAGAGTTGAAAGAGAAAAGAAATGTGTACTCTTAATTCATTTCACATTTCCCTAGAGATTTCTTGATTCTGTTTTTCTTGCTTCCTTTTACAGAAGTAGGGATGGAGACTTATTATGCAGTATATAACATCTTCGGCAGTCAACCTAGCAGAAATATTCTCTCTTATCTGCCCAATATTCTCTCCTGAGTTCTTGCTAGCATTCCCATATGTCTTAGTTTGCCATGGGGCTGCCAATGCAAAGTACCAGAAATGGGTTGGCTTTTATAATGGGAAATTTATTAGGGTAAAAACTTACGGTTCCAAGGCCATGAAATGTCCAATTCAAGGCACCATAAGAGATGCTTTCTTACCAAAGTCAGCTACTGGTGATCCTAGCATCCTGCCATGTGGCGATCAGGCAAGACGGTGGATCTGCTGGTCTCTCTCCCCTTTCTTCTTGTACTCAGCTGTGGCCAATGAGTTATCTTTCCCTGGGCCTCAGATACCTGAGCTTCTCGGGGCTTCTCTCCTTGCTGTGGGTGAAACTGGAGTCCTTTCTCTCACATGGTCAGATCGAATATGGCGGCTTCTTTTCTCACTGTGTGCCCGTTTATATCAGACCCAGCAAGAAGGCAGAGAACCAAGCTGAGTCATGCCTCACTGAAGTAGTCCAATCAAAAGGGTCTCACACCCACAGGAATGGATTAGTTTAAGAACATAATCTTTTTGGGATTCACCAAATTCCAACTGTCACACTATCCCTTTCCTTGCTCCCTTATCTAATGTTGTCGAGATGTGTTCCTGGATTGCATCTGTCCTCTCTTCCCCAATTTGGAGGGCAGAACTCTGCACTTCTCATTAACCCAGGTCAAACTACTTCCCCAAATATTAATGAGAAAAGAATATTTTACTGCTGATTTAGTAGGAAAGAGATGGTAGGGAGCTTTACACATTCAGCACTTCCCTCTTCACCATTCATCCATTCATTTATGTGCTGCTGATGTCTTTCAGGTCTCTGAACAAATGTCATCTGTTAAGAATGTTGTTAGAGATTCCAGACTTAATGAAGTCACAGGTTAACTTGTAGATTTTTGTCCAGTAGGGAAGCAACAATTCTGTCCAGTGGAAAAGATAACCCCAAGGGTTATTGTTATTGCACTAGAGGACATTACTCATTTTTGTTTCTAATCCTACCCTAATATTTCTTTATTGAATTGCCTATAAATACCTAGCTACTCAAATGCTCTTTGAACCTGTCTTAAGATCTTTTTTCTTTCCTCGTTAAATAATGTACTACTTTTATTATTTGCATGAGAGTGATGATTACTTTCTTTTTTAGATTTATTTGTTTACTTTATCCATTTACCCCCCCCCCCATTTTTGCTGTTTTGTGTCCATTTGCTGGGCAATTCTCTGTGTCTGTTTCCTGCCCTCTCTTCTCATCCTTCTCCTCCAGTCTTCACTGGGGACCTCCGATGTGGGAGAGAGGCATTCTCCCACCTGTGTCACCTCGGTTCCTGGTTTTTGGCGCATCTCGTCTTGGCTCTCCCCTGTGTCTCTCTCCTGTTACGTCATCATCTTGCTGCATGACTCCACGGGGCCTGGCAGCATGCCCATGTGCAGGGCCTGGTGGCACGCATGCCTTCTATATATTTTTTTTGTTTTGCCGGGAGTTCCTGGGGATCGAACCCAGGTCCCTCTGTATAGCAGATAGACACCCAACCATTTGAGCCACATCAAGCCCCCAGATGATTACTTTCTGAAAATTCTACTTTAACACAACTTATCAGAGGACAGCTTCCCTGGCAATACCATCTAACATAGCACCTGTGGTGGTTTGAAACTGTATGTACCCCAGAAAAGCATGTTTTTAAAGTTAGTCCATTCCTGTGGATGTGGGCCCATTGTAAGTTGGATCTTTTGAAGGGGCTACTTCAGTTAAGGTGTAACCCACCTCATTCAGGATGAATGAGATGAATGCAGAGAGAGAAAGTCATGGAAGCAAGAAGCTGAAAGCAACGAAACCCAGAAGAGAAGGGAGAGACCAGCAAATGCTGCCACATGACTTGCCATGTGACAGAGAAGCCAAAGATTGCCAGCAGCCAGTCTTGGGGAAAGAAAGCGTTGCCTTGGTGATGGCTTGGTCTGGACATTTTCACAACCTCAAAACTGTAAGCTTATAAGCTCATAAATTCCCATTGTTTAAGCCAAAACCATTTCATGGTCTCTGCTTTGAGCAGCCTAGGAAACTAAAATAGCACCTTTCCTACCACTTCCTGTCCTATGACTCTACCTAATTTTTCTTTTTAATACTGATTGCTAGTTCACATATTTATTTTTCTGTTCAGTATTTCCAGAGCTCCCCTGTCAGCCCACTGAGAACAGGAATTTCTCCTTTTTTCTGTTTACTGCCATATCGCCAACACATGGCACAGTGCCCTGTAGTATGGTGGGAACTCAGTAAATATTAAACAGATGAATTAATTTACTGGAAGCCTGCTGTCGGAATCAGGCTGCTTCCTTTGCCTCTTTAGGCCACATTGTCCTGAATCTCTCCCCTTCCTAACCCTTACCCTACAATAGTTTTATGTCTCTCTGGTTCTGGTTCTGGTTCTGTGTCCCCTGGAGTACCCTCCTGAGTTCTTTATGCCTTTCTTGCTTTCTTTTGCAGAGTAATCTTGCATTTCTCACTAATCCTTCAGTACTCATTTCAAATATGTCCAAGGACAGGAAAGAAAAGAATATTCAGAAATCTGGATTCACTCTCCTTAGTATGTAGCTGGTCAATTATAAACAAATAATTTTTGTTTTCTTTTACAAATAATTTTTCCCTGTGACAATATTTTAATAGTCAAATGTAAAAGTTAAACTATAATAAATTTGTAAATTTGGCACATTGTGATTTGAGTTAGGAAGAAATCATAATGTTTCTAATTCATTATAGCTTAATTTTTGCTTTTTTTTTTTTGGTTAATTTCATTCATGTTTCTCACGTAGGCTGGCAGGTAAGACTGTGAGCACCTTGCAGACTCAACACTCCTCAAAAAAATTAACCACCCAACTTGTGCTAAATTTTCACAAACTTTTCCTGAGAACCAATAAGGCTAGTAAGAATTATGGTCATGATTTCTATTTAATATACTACCTCAATAATTTGTATATTTGCATTTACGCCTTTGCAGTTAGAATCTGGACATGTAAATAGGGAGAATTTCTTTCATTGCAACACAAGTATTCCTTCAAGGATATTTCAATTAAATGCATATTATATCCATGTGTAATAGACTTCTTATAAAAGACTGACCTTAACCTAAGCCACTTTAGTCTTTCACATTTTTTTTAGGAACTTTGTGTGGGTATCAGTAGCTTTCTGTAGTGAGGAGTAGATGAGTGTTTAAAAATGTTTCTACCATCACCTTGTTACCACTACAGTGAAACAGTGAAATGATACAGTGATACATCACTACAATGATACAGTGAAAGTCTCAGGTGGGATTCTGGTGCATGTGCAAACATTAATTAGCAAGACTTAAAAACAGCTATAGGAGCTCTTCTGGAGACTCAATGAGTTTCTATCTTTCACGTGCTTGCATGAAAGGTTCACTACAAGAGGATGGGACAGTGTTCTAAGAGCAGATTTGGGTATCCTAATTAGAGTTGGATGACAAAGTCATCTGATTATCATCTAGATATGGATTGGCTTGAAATCCTAAACCTACAGCACCTTTTCAAAGTGTGTAGATTACTGGACTCATGGATTCCTATGCTCTGATCATGTGAGGCTAGTGCTTGGCAATATTTCTGTCCATTTTAATAATCTCGAAATTACTCATTTTGATAATGAAAATACATTTGTGCATCCTTAACGCCACTGGTATTGATCTGAGTTAGAGATAGCTGAATTGTAGTATAGGCTTCTGGTTGAAACCTTCCAGATGCTAACATCCTCTGAAGTGTGAATTCTTCTCAACTTTAAAGTCCATGTGAATCACCCTATAATCTTGATCCCCGTCAAGAAACAGATTTTGGGCAAACATTAGGTGCATTATGTTGTCTATACCTTCTTTAAAATACTTCAGCATAGAGAGAGATACATAGGATTGTTAATTTAGATCTATCCCTTAGGGGCAGTAAATTAACATTTGAAGGGCAGCACAGGTATCACCTGGAAGCTTGCTACAAATGCAGAGTCTCAGGCCCCACACTTGAATTACAGTCAGAATCTGCATTTTAACAAGATCCAGCAGGTGATTTTCATGCACATGAAAGTCTAAGAAGCACTATCCCACAAGTTCTGGCTCCTCTCTCTTTTGACCTCATAGACTTCTATTCTCCCCTCTCTCTCCCCAGTTCAGTAGCACTGGCCTCCTTGTTGTCCCTTCAAAATGCCAGACATGCTCTACCTTAGGATCTTTGCTCTAGCTCTTCCTTCTGCCTGCAGTTCTCTTTCCCTAACAACTATTTGGCCAAGTTTCTCACTTCTTTCCATTTTTTGCTCAAATCCCATCTTCTCAATGAAATTGACTCTGAACTGCCCTGTTCAGTACCACAACCTGTACCCTTCTACCTGCTACACACCTGACCCCTCTTACCGTGATTTACTTTCCCTTTTTTCACAGCACTTACCACCTTCTGACAGCTATATCCTGTATTCTGTAGATTGAAAAATCCACACTTTCCCCCACACTTTGATATCCCTAAAGTCAGAATGCCTTGCACAATCATATCATAATTTGTCAATATGTATTTTTTCTTTCCAGTGGTGCCAAATGTATCCATGCTTCTTGAAAGTGATGGCATCATAATTTCAATAAAATGTGGTAATTTATGTTTTTGTTTATTTTTTTCAGAAAAATTATCTGACACTTTGAAATAGGCAAAGCTAGATTACTGCATTTTCCTTTAGGCTAGTGCTCGATTGACTTTCTATTGACTGGGCTATTTTACTATTTCTGCCACCCACTACCTTTGTAGGGGCAGAGGTTTTGATGTTTGTCTAGTAAAGATGTAAATTCTGCCTGACTTAACAGATAACCCTAAAAGTTAAGTTTATTGCTTCCTTAGTCATTAACCAGTTTTCTCTCTAACCCAGCATACTCAACCTAGCATGTCTTTATTAAATTGTCTGCAAATATACCTAGCTTCTCAAATGCTATTTGGATTGGTTTTAACACTTCACAGATTCCCTCACTAATAAAGGATTTAAACAGAATCTTTGACATGTGTTCATTTTGTATTTGCCTGAGAGACCTGTTTCTATCTTATTAAAAAATTAGACTTTAATGGCTTCTTTCTCCCATGCTAGAATGTATGTTCCACAAGGAAATTAATCTCTGTTTGTTTTGGTCATTGATCCAAAGTGCCTAGAACAATACCTGGCATAGTCTAGGTGCTCAAAAAATATTTATTGATGAGTGACAGAAGTGTGGAAAGCTATTCACTAGTATAGTACCATTCATTATATGGAGTAAGGGCAGACATATATTCCCTTTATATGTCTTATTGTTTTTTGTGTTAAAGTGAGCATGTATCACTTGTAATTTTAAAGATGGTTTAATAATGGAATAAGAAACAAAAATGTAAGCCTCGACTGGAACTTCTCATAGTCTTACATGCACAATGTCCATAATTGCACACAATATGTGTACACAGTTTTGGGGGCCATGTAATTGCAGCTAAAAAGCATTTGGTAGGAAAGACCAACGGGCACACCATGTGCACATTTCCTGATGAGATGCAGTGGCAGTTGAGATAAGGTTAAATACTTATGCTAAGAAATAGTGACTTGTGATCCTCCTTGTTTCTCAGTTCTCTGCTAGCTCAGGACAATCTAAAAGCTATTTGTTTTGTTTCCTTAAAAAAATTTCTTGTTGACCATGCCACTCTGCATGAATCTTTCCCAGGCCACTATCTCTTTTGATTTACTCTCCTCCTCCCTGCAAACCGCCCCCCGTCTAATTTCTACCCTTTTTTCCCCCCGTTTTGCTTTACTTTATGCAGTAACTAGAGTCCATTAGGCCTGAATTCATCAGTCCAATGACACTATCAGCAGTAAAGGCCATAACAGTGTTACAACCAAGTAGAAAAGAAAGATACCTGTGTCACAAAAGTGCAAAAGATAGCACCACTGCTGCTTCTCAATGGGAAAAAATCTTCAGAAACCATATATTTGATAAGGGATTGATCTCCATGTTATATAAAGAGATCACACAATGACAAAATGACAAGCAACCCCATTTAAAAATGGGCAAAAGAATCGAACACACATTTTTCCGAAGTAGAAATACAAATGGCCAAAAGACACACAAAAAGATGTTCAACATCACTAGCTATTAGGGAAATGCAGATTAAAACTACAATTAGATATCATCTCACACCATTCAGAATGGCCATTATTAAAAGAGAAAAACTTCAAGTGCTGGAGAGGATGTGGAGAAATAGGAACACTCCTTCATTGTTGATGGGATTATAAAATGGTGCAACCTCTGTGGAAGACAATCTGGCAGTTCCTTGGGAAACTAAATATAGAATTGCCATTTGATTCAGCAATCTCACTACTAGGAATATATTCAGAAGAACAGAAAGCAAGGGCGCAAACAGATATTTGCACACTGATGTTCACAGCAGCATTGTTCACAATTGCTAAAAGATGGAAACAACCTAATTGTCTGTCACCCGACGAATGGATAAACAAGATGTGGTATATTCATATGATGGAATATTATTCAGCTGTGAGAAGAAATCAATTGGGAAAGCACATGACAACATGGAGGACCTTGAGGATATTATGTTGAGTGAAATAAGCCAGATACAAAAAGATGAATATTATATGGTCTCACTGATATGAACTAAATATGATGAGTAGATTTATGGAGTTGGACTATGAAGTGTAAGTTGGAGGGAGATGGTGGATGTATGTATCATGTTTAATAAGGTCAAATGTAAATACGTGGTAATGGTTGGACTTGATGGTAACACATTATAATGAATGTAACAAACATGGTTGATTTATGGATGTGATTGTGGCTGAGATGAGTAGCCTAGGAAGAGTAATGTTAGTTGAGGACAGCTGGAGTATAATATTGGGAATGTATAACGATTTTGGAGGTAAATTAGGATTGTGGTTAATATAAATACAGGTATTATTTATACAGAGTGTTAAGAATGTGATGATACATGGGAAAAATATAATATACTTTATGGACTATAGTTAACAACAACATTGTAAAGTTTTTGTAGCAAAAGTAAAGTTGGTACTATATTAATTCTAAAGCAGGGGCTCTTAACAAGGGGTCCATGAACTTGAATTGAAATTCAAAAAACCATTATTCTCTTGGGGACGTGTTGGTGCAGGTGTGATATTTTAATTAAATAATACACAGTATAGTGTGGACTTAGTAAGGGGTCCATGGTTTTCACCTGACTGGCAAAGGGGTCCATGGAACAAAAAAGGTTAAGAACCCCTGTTCTAAAG
>JAQZBX010035458.1:0-24565 GCA_029593785.1 Cabassous unicinctus
CTTACTAAGTCAATCAATAACAACAAAAACAAGATAAAGAAGACTTTTTATTTTTTTAAGCCTTTAGAGGATTATGTTTTGGGCAGTAAGTGTTACTAAATTATAAACTATACAAGAACAGTGGTTCTCAACTTTAAAGCTACTCTTCTACTCTAGATTTTAAATTCTACTTTAAAAATTCAATTTTATTTTCTCTGTCTTTTGAAGCATTTTATTATTAACATAATTTTGGCAAGATGCAAATAGTTACCTGTATATTAGTAATTGTATTTCATGAGGAATGTCATCTCTATTTATCACAGGATCATGTATATTAAGGTCCTATCCTAGAAAGGATTCTTTTACAAAAAGAAATCACAAATATAGTGCTGATATCTACTCATAGATCTGTGGCTTTTTTTTTTTTTACACAGGCAAGAGCACTGCTACAAACGGCATCATCTTTAGCACCCCATATGTATGAGCCACATTTCAATTTTGCAACAGTCTCTGATAAGGTATTCTCTTTCTTTATTAATTACCATCTGACCTGTTTTTTCTCTCTTGGTTTAAAAGAAATCTAATATATAAGGAATATTGATAAAAAATTAATATATAAGAAATTTTACCCTTATCTTCCTGAGAGAAATAATTTTCTAAATACTCAGTTAATAGATATACATACATCTTCAGTTCAAGAGACAATTTAATAAACTTTAAATTAATTTGTCTCCCAACTATTGAATAAACTTAACACCATTATAAATTGCATGAGACTTATTTAATGGGCTTTAAGATTTAGTAATTGCTTTTTACACCAAGGAAATCCTGTACAATACTTGTAGGTCATATTGCCACCAAGTCTCTGGCACAGTCACTGTGAAAGCTATTTTGGCTATGAACAATGTGGAGGAAGTACAACTGTTACTGCTGTGTTGCAAGTTAGTTAATATGCAAATGTTAGAAGGACTCATGTATCATATTTAATAATAAAAGGAAAATAAACAAAAAGCATCTGATAACTTCGGCAACTTTTTTCTCTTCACCATTTTGTTAGAATTCATGAGAATATTTGTTGGTGATTTTCTGCCCTTTTTCATATCCCGGCACTCCTAGCTTCAGAGGCCCATCCATCTGGAAATATTTTGTTTGTTTTGCTTTATATTTTCTTTTGTAAATATGATGCTGATCTATGAAAATCACATAGATAAGACAGAGGCCAAAATCACCTATTAACAGTCAGTCATTAAGCTTTTAGTTGGAAAACTTCCTTGGAAAACAGACTCCTTTGTGAGTCTGTTTTGAGAATGAGATGACTAAAAATGTTTCCTGCTGTAAGGTCGAGTCTTGATAGACCAAAAGACATTTTAAAAATACATTATTTCTCATAGCATGACTCTGAAGCTATCCTCACTCCCATTTCTGTTTTGAACCTAAAATGAGCCATGAAAAAGTTGTAATTTTTGAGTACTTATTAAGTGCCAGGTGCTATGCTTGGTGCTCTGTCTACCTCCTCTGCTTCTCCCACAGCCCTGCAATGCAGGTATCCCTGATCTTTCCCTAGTCATTTTTTCATACAACTGATGTTTTGTTTATTGAGTGTTTACTATGTGCCAGGCACTGTTCTAGGCACAGAGGATAAGGCAATGAATCAAACAGACAAAACCTCTACTCTCATGTATCTTAAATCCTAATGGAACCTGAGGCTCATATGGCAGTGGCAGGTTCAGAATTCACATCCAGCTGCCTAGAATGTTCACGCCCATATTTTTTCCCACTGAATCATGATGCTACTTAGCTAGTTAAATCATAAAGAAGACTTGATTACTTTCTTTCAGGAATATTATCACATTTTAATAATATAGCACTCACATGAGGTATTTCTTAAAACAAAAGGCTACACTTCCATAAGAGAAAATAGTATGTTAAAGAGAAATGCTATGATATAAAAAGAAAATTTATGTTTTAAAAACATATGTTACCAAAAAACTATCAAAATTGTATTATCTAAACTTCTTTGTGTATATACACTAAAAAGCTCTCTTTGCTTTAGAAATGTGTGCTTGGATCAAAATGCATTCATATAGATTCAGTACAGTCAAAGATTTTGTTTGGGACCAGACTTTTCCTCAAAGTTCATTGAAAATCAGAGACACCCTTAATAAAATTTTAAAACCAGATAGTTTCCCAATATTATTGTGCTAGTACCATTTGAAACTTCCCAGAATATGTTATTATGTTTTTAAATGAAATGGTTTTTGCTTGAATTTTCTGTCTAAAAGATAATATCCTAATCAAAATACCATCTTTGTCTATGGCACACTGTAGATAGTTTTCCTAAACTATGCAGAGCTGGGTATTTTAGCATGCAAACGTCATTTTATGTTTATAATTCTATCAATGACAGGAAAAGAAAACACAGGTTTATGAATTCATAACTAAATAGCTTTAATGGAGCATAAATTATTTATATAATGGGTTATTTTACTTTTCTCATATGTTTTTCAAGACTGGATTATAATATAGTTGAGAGAATTCTAAGATCAAAGTAGTATAATCAAGCAATTTGGCCTTTTAAGAACCCTTTGAATTTCTATGATATACAGATAGTATGTCCTTAAAATTCTGGGGGGACTTACTCTGTGGTTTTATTCTGGTGTTGTTTACAGATTGGAGATCTCCAGAGAAGCTATGTTGCTGCTCAGAAGTCTGAAACAGCATTTCCAGATCATGTGGACACACAGCATTTAATTAAACAGCTAAAGCAGCATTTTGCTATGCTCTGATTGTTCCTTACACCAAATATGTTCTTAGTAAGGGGCATTTTTCAAAGGGGAAAGTAGTGTGTATATATGTAAAACAAATACCTATGTTTGATATGAGTGAAGGTGACATAGGGAGTTTAAACCAGAATGTTTAATAAAAATTTTATAATCATAACTTTTTAAGATAAAAATAACATAAAATATAGGATTTAAGCATTTGTAAGTGGATCATGAAACCATCTCCCATATTATATGATAGGTGTTTGTTTATGTTTATAAAACATGTCAGTGAATTTCCTCAGATTTTTATAAATGCATGTTTTTAACATTCTTAAGCTGGCCATTAGCCATCTTGTAGATAATAGGTCTGAAATCTGCCTTTAAAACTGCACTTTTAAAGCTAAAAGTATTTGTATTTATCCTAAGTAGAAACTTCATTTAGAGATTAAAAAGTGTATTTAAAACTATTTTTTATCAAATACTTTGTGAGACATTGTACATTTTCTTCTATATTATTCTTTTAAATAAATATGTAAAACACCATCATTCTGTTATTTTTCAAGAGTTTTTATTTCAGTCATCTCAGATAACACAAGTTTTTCAGAAGTCCACTAATCTTAGAAATCAAATCATTATTTTAATTTTATTTGAAATGTACCACAATTTTATTCTTTTCTGAAAAGTTATTTAAGGGCTATCTCATCATTAATATAAGAAAATTAGAATTAGACATGAAGTCACAAGCCAAGAGTCCCACTTTCAGTCAGTCCCGGAAAGGTTAGGCCAAATCCCAAGACCATTGTAAATTCAAGAAAGAATCACAAACTTTACTCTGCCTTATTTAGTATAACTGTCATTAACATGTTCATACAAGGAAATCCTTTACAGGGACACGGTCATGCAAACTCATACTATGAACTTTGGGATTTATCCATGTTATTTTTCATTTTTTAAAACTTCATAAAAACTATTTGATATTTTTTGTATTCCGGTCGGATTCTGTTCTGCTTTGACAGAACAAAAAATTTAAATTCAGGAAATTATAGATTATTAGTAGGCTGAAAATAACATCATAGAGTAGTAGAGGAATCCCGTCATCGTGCAGATGAAGAAAAGAGGCTCAGAGTCACCCATTTGGTGATACAATCATGATTAGAGCCCAAGATCATATTCCTCCACTTTACGCTTGAACGTTTCCTGGTTCTCCATGATATGTTAATGTTTGTTTAGCTCTTAAGAAAATACACCATTGAATTTCTTAATATTGTTTTCAGTATTTAGATTCAAATTTTATAATGTGGATCATTTTATATTTGTGTTAATTCATTCAAAATAACAACTAACAATAATGGCTAACATACATTTACTGAGGACATCCCATGTACTAGGCCTTGTTCTAAGCACTTTATGTGAATTAATTCATTTAGTCCTATGAAGTACTGTTATATTATTCCCGTTTTACTGATGAGAAAACTGAGTAACAGAGAAGTCAAGTAACTTGCCCAAGATACAGTTAGTAAGTGACAAAGCTGGATCCAAACCTAAGCAGCAGGGTCTTGGAGTATGTACTCTAACCACTATGTTAAATCTCTCTATTTCTCCTGTAAATAAAGCTTTATTGTGGTTTAAAAATGAATTATATTGAATATAATAATAAAGGACTATTAACACAGTATAAAATAAATGAGTCAGTGTTCCTGAGGTGATAGGAAGAGAATTTGTATTGAGTTTATGTTAGTTCAATATGAACACTAATGCAATGAATGAGTCAGGATGGCTAAGGGCAAAACGATGACAAAACTGCACCAGGAGCTACATGTTCTTTATAACAAAATCATTTCTGGACTGCATAATTTCTGGCTTCTTTTACAGCATTTCTCTAGAAGGAACCTTAACCATGTCTCCACCATAGCTAAAGAGGTGTTTGAGCCATAGATGCAAATTGCTCAACCCACATTGACATCACACATTACTTGTAATTGATGAAAATAACAACTAGCAAGACGGCTACCTGCCCTGAATAATTGCTGAGGTTAGAAGTTCTTTCTCTCCAAATGCATCACTTCTGGGCCAGTCCTCTATGGTAGTAGCTATCCTGTTCCATTTCTGAATGGTACTTCACAGGGCCAGAGCACCCATCACGATATAATTTATAGCCTAGAGATAGGGAAATTAATAAAGACAACACATGACTACACTTTTTAAATACTTACCGCCAATAACTCTTTATTAATATGGGGGAGTTCTGTCAAGAGCTTTCAGCTGGGATGTGACTTTAAATGTTCATAAAGCAACAAAGATTTTTTAAAATATTGTGCTAGGTCTTGGAAAATAATCAACCTAGCAATTGAGTTTAGGTAAACATCCATTACAGAAGAGCTTTGAATTCTAGGGAATAGGTACATTGGAATGTCCCATGGATATGTTCCACAGTTCCAAAGTGGTCATCTAGGCTCAGATTTCAGGAAAAAAATATTTATTTAATAATTTGAAAATAACTGCAGTTACACATCTTTCCTTATAGATGGCATCAGTCCTACTTTGGGAATAAAAACTTTTGGAGAGATGCTGCCATTTCACTTCTTTGATGTTAATGCCAATTTCTTGAGATTAAAGAATAAGTATATATCTCTTGCACAATCCTTTCCCTTACCTGAGTCTAATTCTGACTACCAAGGAACACTTTGGTTGGTGAAGTGAAAATAATGGAAACTCTTGGAGAAAGCAACCACGTTTTCATAGAGAAGAAAAGGCTAGACCTAGACAAACATTCGGAAGAAACGTTTTCTTTCTTTTCTATCAGGGTTTGAAACCAGAGCTGCAATTGGCTCCAGCACCTTGCCCATCCATTGTAACTCTCACTGCTCCCTACCCCACACCAGCTCTGATCTAATAGCTTCAATTTCCTTGTTCCTTACTGAATCTCTTTTTTAAAAAATAAAGCTCCTTTTAAACCAGCTTCCTCTCTATTACTATCCTAACTCCTTGGTTACAACATCTTGAAAGGGCAGGTAATATATGTTACCTACTTTCTCACCTCCCATTGCCTGCTTTCTCATCTCACTCTTTAATCTAGCTTCTACTCCCACCACTCTACTGATACTTCTCTCACTGACGTCACCAATAGCTCCTAATTAACAAATCCAAAGTTTATTTAAAAAAAAAAAATCTTAATATTCTGGACAATTCATACAAATGGAATCATACAAATATATGGTCTTTTGTAATTGGCTTCTTTCCTTTAGCATAGTTCATCCATGTTTTAGCATGTATCATTACTTTACTTTTATTGATGAATAACATTCCATTGTATGGATATACCACATTTTGTTTACCCATCCATCAGCTGATGGACAATTATATTGTTTCCACTTCTTTTTCTTTTGATGGTGCATTTTTTTTTCTTTATTAGAGAAGTTGTGGGTTTACAGAACAATTATGCATAAATACAGGATTCCCATATACCACCCCACCACCAGCATCTAGCATTGATGTAGAACATTTGTTATAATTGATGATACACACTTTTATAATTGTACTATTAATTAAAGTCTATGGTTTAAATTAGGGTTCACTGTTTATGTGGTGGTGTAGTTCCATGGGTTTTTAAAACAATTTTTATTCTGTTACCATTTATACAATCTAGTATTTCCCCTTTTAATCATATTAAGATATATATTCCAGTGCTGTTAATTGCGTTCACAATGTTGTGCTGCTATCACCACCATCCATTACCAAAACATTTCCATCATTCCAAATAGGAACCCTTTGCATTTTAAGCCTTAGCTTCCCATTCTCTATCCCTACCCCATGCCCTGGTAACCTAGATTCTGATTCTGACTCCATGAGTTGCTTATTCTGATTGTTTCAAATCAGTGGATCATACAATATTTGTCCTTTTGTGCCTGGCTTGTTTTATTCAACATGATGTCTTCAAGGTTCATCCATATTGTTGCATGTGTTAGGACTTCATTCCTTTTTATGGATGAATCATATTTCATTGAATATATATACCACATTTTATTTATCCATTTATTGGCTGATGGACACTTGGGTTGCTTCCATCTTTTGGCAATTGTGAATAATGCTGCTATAAACATCAGTGTGCAAATATCTGTTCAGGCCCTTGCTTTCAATTCTTTTGGGCATATACCTAGTAGTGGGATTGTCAGGTCATATGGTAGTTCTATACTTAGCTTTCTGAGGAACCACCAAATTGTCTTCCACAGGAGCTGCACCATTTTACTTTGCCACCAGCAATGAATGAGTATTCCTATTTCTCTGCATCCTCTCCAAATTTTCTTTTCTTTTTTATTTTTATTTTTTTTAAATAGCACCAATTCTAATGGGTATGAAATAGTATCTCATAGTTGTTTTGATCTGCATTTCCCTGGTGGCTAATTATGTTGAGCATCTTTTCATTGCTTTCTTCCAATTTATCTGTCTACTTTGGAGAGATGTCTGTTCAAGTCTTTTGCCAATTGAGTGGTCTTTTCCACCTTACCAAAAATCAGTTGGCCATAAATGTGAGGGTTGATTTCTGAGCTCTCAATCCTATTCCATTTGTCTATATGTCTGTCCCTATGCCAGTACCACACTGTTTTGATTACTGTGGATTTGTAATAAGTTTTAAGATCAGGAAATGTGAATCCTCCAACTTCATTTTTCTCTTTTAGAATGGCTTGAGCTATTCAAGGCCCCTTACCATTCCATGTAAATTTGATTTATTGGCTTTTCTATTTCCACAAAGAAGATTGTTGTAATTTTGATTGGATTGCATTGAATCTATAAATTGCTTTGGGTAGTATTGTCATCTTTCCAGTATTAGTCTTCCAATCCATAAACATGGAATATCCTTTCATTTATTTAACATAAAAAGCACTCATCAGTAGCCTCTCGAAGTCTGTTTCTCTTCCTGTATTCCCATTTTTTCAAGGATAAGTATTTTGCCCTTGAGGAGCTCACAGTCCAGATGGGACATTAAACTACAGAAACTCTCCAAAATGAAACCGAGAGAGAAAAGATGAAAAAAATTAATAGAACATCAGTATGCTGTGGGAAAACTTCAAGCAACCTGTTAGAATGATTGAAATGTTTCCAAATTTGATGAAAATGATAAATCCACAGATCCAAGAAGTTGAATGAACTGCAGGTACAAGAAACATGAAGAAAATTAAACTAAGGCACATCATGATCAAACTGCTTAAAACCAGAGATAATGAGAAAATCTTAAAAGCAGCCAGAGAAAAAGACATTTTATGTACAGAGGAATAAAGATAAGGATGACAGTAGATTTCTTGTCATAAACAATGCGAGCAAGAAGAGAGTGGAGAAGCATGTCTAAAGTCCTGGAAGAAGAAAAAAAAGAGTCAACCTAGAATTCTAAACTCAGTGAAAATAACTTTCAAACTCAAAGGCAAATGAAGACTTTTTCAGTCAGTCAAAAGATGAAAGAATCAATCACTAGCAGACCAGCATGATAAGAAATATTATAGAAAGTTTTTTAGAGAGAAGGAAAATGATACTTGATGGAAATATGGATCTTTACAAAAGAATGAAGAACATTAGAAATGGTAACTACCTGGTAAGTATGTATTTTCTTATTTCTTATTATTTAAATCTCTTCAAAAGACAGTTGACTATATAAACAAAAGTAATGGTTAGTGTGGAGTTATTAACATATGTAGAAGTAAAGTGTATGACAACAAAAGCACAAAGGCTAGGAGAGGAGAAATGGAAGTGTGCTGTTTTAAACTTCTTATACTGTACGTGAAGTGGTTGAATATCACTTGCTGGTAGACTGTGATAAGTTAAAGATGTATACTATAAACCCTAAAACAATTATTAAAATACCAAAATGAGGAGTTATAGCTTATGTTATAGATTGAATCAGGTTCCTCACAAAGATGTGTAGTGTATGTGAAACCCTTTGTAAATAGGATCTTTGAAGCTGTTATTAGTTAAGGTGAGGCCAAACTGAAGCAGGGTAGACCTTAATCCAATATGACTGGGGTCTTTTTAGCAGAGGAAATTTGGACAGTCATTAGAAGATAGAGGGAGAAAAAGATGGTTATGTGATGATACAGAGATTGATTTTTGGCAAGCTACCACCAGAATGCTACAGATGTCAGAGAAAGTTACAGACTTCAGAGAAAAAATGGTCCTGGCTACACCTTGATTTTGGGCTTCCAACTTCCAAAACTGCAAGAAAATAAATTCCTATTGTTTAAACCAACCAGTCTACAGTATTTGTTATTGCAGCCAGAGAAAACTAAGACAGCTTACAAGCTAACAAAGAAAACACGACGGAATCATAAAAATAATAAAAAAGGAAGTAGAAAATGAGGAGAAAGGAAAAGGATACATGGGACAAATTGAATATAGAATGATGGTAGATTTAAGCCTAACCATATCAATAATTATATTAAAGGTAAATGTTCTAAATTAAATGTAATTACCCCATATAAAAGGCTGAGATTGTTAGATTGGATTAAAAAAATAAGGTCCAGATATATGCTACCAACAAGAAACACACTTCTTGTTAGGCTAAAAGTAAAAGTATAGGAAAAAGATATACCGTGAAAACACAAACGAGAAACATCAGCTGGGATGCTATATTAATATCAGACAAAGGAGATTTCAGAGCTAAAAATATTAGCAGAGATAACAAAAGGTCATCTGATGGTGATAAAGGAGTCAATCAAGAGGATATAAGAATTATAAATGTTTATGTACCTAATAACAGAATTGCCAAATACATAAAGCAAAAACTGATAGAACTGCAAGGAGAAATTGACAAATCCACAATTATAGTAGAGAATTTAAATAGATCTCTTTCAATAATTGATAGAACAAGTAGACAGAAAATCTGTAAGTATGTAGCAGGCCTGGAACAACAGAATCAACCAAGTTGAACTGATAAGCATTTATAGAACACTCTACCAAACAGCTGCACTTTGCAAATTCATGTGGAACCTTTAGCAAAATAGACCATATTCCAGGCCATAAAGCAAGTCTCAATAAATTTGAAAAAGATTCAAGTCATACAAAGTGTACTCTCGGGACCACAATACAGTTAAATTAGAAATCAATAACAGATAACTGAAGAAAACCAAAATATTTGGAAACAAAATAACACACTTTTAAATAGCACATGGGTAAAAAAAAATAAGTCAAAAGGGAAAGTAGAAAGTATTTTGCACTGAGTGGAAATGAAAACAGTATATCAACAGTAGTGGTAATTTGCTAAAGCAGTCCTTAGAAGAGAATTTTTAGCACTAAACACCTCTAACAGAAAAGAAGTAGAGTCTCAAATTAATGGTCTCAATTTCTTCCCTAAGAAACTAGAAAAAGAAGACAACCGAACTCAAAGTAAGCACAATAATAGAAATAATAAAGATCAGAGTGGAAATCGATGAAACTGAAATCAGAAAAGCAATGGAAATTATGAATGAAACCAAATCCTGGTTCTTTGAGATCAATAAAACTGATAAACCTCTAGTCAGACTGATCAGGAAAAAAGAGAGACCACATAAATTATTAATATCAGGTAAGAGAGATGACATTACTACAGATCCTTATAAATATTAAAGAGATAATAAGGGAATATTATAAACAATTTTATGCCAATTATGTAAATTATTCCTCAATAAGTCTGATTTAAAAAAATACAAATATCACAGTTAACTCTGAAGTGCCATGCAATTTTTACAGACACCAAAGTTCTATGAAAGTTTAGAATCTGCATAAATATTTTTTAAATGAACAAACACTGAGAGCATGTGGAAGAATTCACAATCACTGGATGAAGTGCCTTACCTGGGCAGAGTGATAAGATTTAACAACCTGAGAGGAGAGATAAGGCATGGAGAGGCATTCCAATCAAGGCTAGTGGATCAACATATTTGGGAACCATTAGATTCTGCATGTGGCTGGATGGAATCTGGGAAATAGCAGCTGGATTACACTGGTCATGAGAGCTAAATTTGATAGGGCAGGAAAAGGCTAGACTGAGAGAGTTTTGAATCCTAAGTTAAGGAGTTTAAGTTTTACTGAAAGTTGAAGTGGAAGGAGAATTTTGTAAGAATTGATCTGGAAGAAATGTGTAGGATCGGTTGGAGAATACAAAGTTGGATAGAGATTTTAAATCTAGTTTTCTATAAAGAGTTGGAAAAACGAATGCATTTACATTAGATAATGTTCTAGTTTGCTTTACTGCCAAAAGCAGATACCATAAAATATGTTGGCTTTATCTATAGGACTTTATTAGCTTACAAGCTTATAGTTTTAAAGTTGTGAAAATGTCCAAATCTAGGCATCATCAAGCTGATGCTTTCTCCCTGAAGACCTGTTTCCTGCAATCCTGGACTCCTCTGTAACATGGTAATGTATATGGTGGTGTCTGCTGGTTTGTCCCTTCTCTCTCTGGTTTCATTGCTTGCAGCTTTTGCTTCAGAGGCTTTCTTTCTCTTTGTCTGAATTTTATTCTCTTTTAAGGGACTCCAGTAAGAGGATTAAGACCCATCCTGAATGAGGTGGGTCACATTTTAACTAAAGATTCCTACTCTACCAAAAGATCCTACATACAATGGGTCCACACCCACAGAAATGGATTAACTTTAAGAACATACTTTTCTGGGGATGCATACAGCTTTAAACCATCATAGATACAAAATAAGGTTTTTTAAACTGCATAGCATATGTAACTGGTCAGATAGTTCATGCCACACTTCTTAGTTATACCTTTTTCTCTTTCCCATCTGTTCTAAAAAGCATAAAATTTTGCCTATATGGTCACGGCTCATGCAAAAAACACTGACTCTTACAGATGGTGCTTCATTAGTTACAGTGTGCAGCAAAATAGTTTTCTTAACAAGGTTGTTGTCTTTTTTACAAATCCAGTACTACTGCTTATGTGGTATTTTTATATTTCATGAAACAGGAATTGTGGGAAAAGAAAAACATTAATATTTATCTCCAGACTACATACAGTTTTCTCTATTGTAATATTTGTTAAAATACTAGAATTAGTGTGTAGGGAGAGGTTGAGGTAGTTCTAAAGCATCCTAAAGTTGAAGAACCACTTTACTAGATGGTTTCTTAAGAGCACTTTCAACTAGAAATTCCTCAAAAGACACAAATGGCGAAGCTCCCTCAAGAAGAAATAGATAACGCAAACAGCCCTGTATCCATTAAAGAGTCTGTCTATTAATGCAACTTTCTTATTCTCTCAAAGCAAGAAAACCATCAGGGTGAGAACAAGATGGGTCGGGAAGGGGAAGATGTGGGAGGCTTCTCAAATAGTGATAACCCAATACATTATCCTCCATTCATAAAGAATAACAAATTCAATTTGATTCAATACATATTTGCTGATCATCAGATACGTGCAGAGAATGACTGGGTACACATAGATTACTACATTACAGTCTCTGTCCTGCAAGATCACAAGGTCTCATAAGAAGAGTTTACTTGGGTATATCACCCAGCTCCATTGGGAGGCAGCCCAGTTTCCCAAAGACAGAGGTCTTTAAACTGAAGGATCCAGGCCACCCTTTGGTTTCTAATGCTTCCTCCTTTTCCTTTGCATGGGCCGTAGTTTCCCGTTTCTTTCTATGTTCTTTAATCTTTTGTTGCAGCCTGGGCATTTTTATATTTTAATGTGTTACCTTTAGAATTTAGACACTGAGGTGTCTGTTCCTTAAGCTTGTATCCAGCTAGTGTTATGACAGTGATTTCCTTGAATGCCAGAAACTAACAGAAGAAGAAGAAAAAGGAGAAGGAGGAGGAGGAGGTGGTGGAGGAGGAGGAGAAGGAGAAGGACAAGGAGAAGAAAAATAAAAAAGGACATACCTTTCCCAGTTTTCTGTAAAGATGTGAAAGTCTTTTGCAAAGTGTTCTGCTTCAGAGCTTATCCACACAAGGCATTTAGAGAATAACCTGCGGCAAAAGCATGGAACACCCCCTCCACTCTTTTCTGCATTTGCATCTTGTCCTGGGCATGTGTGGTGGTCCTATGAATCCCTCTATTGACACAGACCCAAATGTTCCTTTTCCCCCCAGGAAATTGTACTTCTTCACGGCGCCACACTGTATGTCTTACAGCCAGCAATCCTTTGCCCCAGGCATCTGAGATTTGACTGTTCCCCTACAATATTCTGCAGGAGAACTCTGTGAGCTGTCTCAAGGCATAGGGAAAGTTCTGGGATGGTAAGCTTGTGAATGAGTGTTCTGGTTCAGCCCTTCAGGCTGCTACCAGACAGATTGGCACAGATATACATGCACCAGTATGTACATGAGGGTTACTCTCCTCTTTCTGGAACCAGGACCAGGGACCTGCACTAGAGCACAGTAGCTCTGCATTGAGCCAGTGTGGGGATGGGGAAGGGGCCAGCAAAGGTGCCACAGGGAGGTTTTCCTATCATTTTTAACTTGCTTTTTTCTCGATTCAGTGCTCACCCTATTACTGCCACTCCCACTGTTTCCCAGAGCTTTGAGAAAGATGTTTCTGCCAGTTCTTGCTGGTTACTCAAATCTTCTGTACAGGGATGAAGCCCTGGAATATCTCACTCTGCCATCTTGAATGGGGCAGGGCCCCAGGCCTCCCTTTGAGATCCTCATAAAATGCTTATGAATAGAGGAGATGAGAGAGAACATCATGATATTAAGTAATTAGGTATTAAGTATCTACTGCATGATAAATTCACAACCCTAGAAGTTAATTATTATGACTCCCATTTTCCTGGTGATAACCTCAGAAAGGTTATAAAACTTGCCCAGGGTTACACAGATAGTCAAAGGCATAGCTGGGAATCTGAGCATCTTGACATGCTATGTTCTTTCAGCCTGGTAAGAAGAGATTAACAGTGGCAAGAGTAGGAGGCATGACAACAGCTCCCCACAAGTTTGATGAACATCAGAATGCGACAGGGAACAGTGGTTCATAAACACTGAGATGTCTCCCATCAGAATGGGTCCTGATATGAGTTCTATGGGTCATAAAGCCATTCATACTCTTCTCTGATCTTCCCAGCAATCCTATGAGTAGCAGTTGAGTAATTTTCATCCTATATTACAGAATAGAGAAAACAAAATTCAGAGATAAAATGATTTACCCATGGTCACATAACTGGTAAGAGACAGACTTAAATACAGGTCTTCTGTTCTCCTCTATACCAAAACATTCCCACTTTCCCAACCACACAGCCTGTTAATAATGAAAGACCAACTAAAAAGTAAAGCTGAATTTATTAAACTTGTGAGGCAAGAGAAACCTCAGGCAGTATTGAGTACGCCTTGTATATATTCCACTGAGTAAGCATCGAGGATGTTCAACAGTTCTAAAGAAAGCAAGAGAAGGTCCTAATTGGCCCTAAGGGTGATGGGGCTGCGGAACTGGACTCTGTCTTCTGAACTGTCTCAACTGACAGCCATCTTATTCCGGTTTTATAGTCCCTGACAGGGTTTCAACTAGCAAAACGTTCTCAAGGACTTTGACAGAAAAGAACACTGCCCTCGATACCAATTTCACAGAATAAGGTTTCTTATTTTTGTATTCTTGAAGTTCAAAAAGAGCAACCTTTCCAGATTACTGGTGGTGGGAAACAGAAGCTTTTCAGGTTTACCATTCTGACAGTAGCAGAGACTGAGCTGAGAAAATGTGAAGAGTCTGGGTATCCCCCAAGAGATCTACTCTAAGTATGTGTGACAGTTTGAAGTTATTTTATGACTCCTAAAAAGAAAAAGAAAAAGATTATGTGCTTAAACTATTCTATTCCTGTGGTACCATTTGATTGCATTACATTCACTTTAGATCACTTCATTAAATTGCTTTTGATTGGGCTATGTCAGTGAGGCATGACTCAGGTTGAGTCTCCGCCCTCTCACTGGGTCTTATATAAATGGAGACACAGAGAAAAGGAAGTTGCCATTTTTGATCCTGCCATGTGAGAAAGGATTTGAGGCTCACTAGCAGCCAAAGCTTAAGCAAGAAGCCCCCAAGAGGCTGGGCCCACAGAGCAGCTCAAGGCTGAAGAGCAAGCCATATGTCCACAGCTGAACTGGGGAAGAACGTGGAGCAGCCAAGACAGAGAGGAAGACTAGAAAGAGAGCAAGCCAACAGCTGAGCTCTGAAGAAGGTAGATTCTGGAGGTGAAGGCAAGGACCTTGGCAGAGATGGTCGGCCATCTTGTTTGCCACATGGCTGGACCCCAGGATCACCAGCAGCTGACTTTGGTGAGAAGGCATCTCTGCTGATGCCTTGATTTGGACATTTCACGGCCTTGGAACTGTAAGCTTTTATCCTAAATAAAATCCCCATTCTAAAAGCCAACCCATTTCTGGTACTTTGCATCAGCAACCCTTTAGCAAACTAAGACAGGATGAAATGTGAAGTTAGAGCCTCCTGGTTTTTTTTTTTTCTCTTTAAAATATTCCACACAAATCTTGCACTCAACTACAAAACAAAGCTGTATTTGCTTTAATATAAAAATAATATATTCCTCCCATCTTCAAATAAAGCAGCTGTCCCAAGATAAAGGATTATATTTTAGCCTGTGGCCTCCTCAGCAGTACTCACCCTATCCTTTCAGCCCCTCAGCTCTCAGTAGAAAAATTAAGTAGATGACGTTTGCCTTGATTTGTGCTGCCTCTTCCCACCTCTCCTTCGGGTCCCCAGGGTTCAGGGTCTTCCCCTGCCCGCTCAGCTGCATGTTCTGATCTGGATCCTTGTGTCCCCTCATCAAAATCTGCGATTCTGTGTCTCCTTCCCTGAGGATTATGCCAAATCCCTGTCTAATGTGGATAGTTTCCTGTATTTCTCCGTCCTGAGTAATACAAGTAACCTGTATTTTCACATGGGCTTTCAAGCATTTTTGGGATAAGAGGAGCCTCAGGGCATCCCTCAACTCAAACCATGAAAGCAACTGCCTGGGCAGAGAGACTTCTCTTGTAATGCCAAAGTGGTCCTCTGCGAGGGTAGCTGGTGAAGTTATAACTGAAAGCCAGAACGTTTTAGATCCTATATATTCAAACACATTTTTTGAGTGTTCACCATGGGGTTGATTGGGGCTGTACTTGGGGTGGGAATCGGGGTTAATTTTCAAATCCGATGAAAGGATATGGCAGCAGGATTCAAAGGAAGGTTGACCTAAGCCCATCTTGGTCTGCAAGCTCCTAGAGACCAGAGAATGGTGGCTAGGTTTACACTTCTGTTTGCTGGCTGAGATTTAATAGTGTGCCCTATTAAAATTCTCAGGACCTCCTCTCCCATGAGCAAAGGTGTTAATTACATTTTCAAAGCTGTAAATTCAACTCAATGCTTTGGAAGGTAGTGGGAGGATGAATAAGTGTTTGCAGACGCTCTCTGTGCTGGCTTTGCTCACACAACCATTGTCCACCCACTCAGTGCCACAAAGATTACACCTTTGCGTTCTGTGGGGTTTCATTTTCTGCGTGTTTTGTGTGTGTGTGTAGGTGAATGTGGGGAGGATCATATTCTTTTTTTTTTTTAATTCCAAGTTAATCTGGAGAAGTTGCTATGTGGATACCATTTGGGAAACCAAACTCCTCTATTTACTTTTAATACAGAGACAGCCTTTACAGTCATGGCTTACATTAGCTTCACCGATCTACTGCATGAAATAGACATTGTCGTTCCCTATACATGGACACGATCCTTCTTCCACGCCTCCTGCTACAGCTGGTGGAACTGCAGTAGTGATGAGCTCTACCCTGGTTGTCTCACGTGGCGTGTGTACTTGAACTGCGCATCCCCCGGGAAGAGGTGGAGAGCTTTCCTTTTAGCATCTCCCTACTGATTTGGAAATTTTACAATCTCTTTTGGGTGATTTTTTTTTTTTAGTAGTTATTCTTAATATTTAAGAGGCATACTCAAGTCTACATTTAATTTAATATTTCCACCTTTTCCCATATAATTCAATGACCTCCAATCTTATGTGTTAACATTGTCCTGTATTTTGATTTCACCTTATTTCCCTGTCTCCCAAAGATTCAGATATAGATATACTCTTGTTGCTAATGAGTGTTTAGATTTAGGTAAATCTCACCCTTCTTTCTTGAGACTATTGACATCTGGTTATAAACTCACCTCCCATTCCTCACTCCAGCCCCCAGAGACCATTTCAAGATGGACAAACTTCTACTTATGGCCTTGTGCTAGGCCTCTGATTTTTTCCTAGTCTACCTTTTCTCTTAGACTGTGCCCCTTCAAGAGTCCTATCCTTGTGCAGAGTTCTCAGTTTCCAACTCCCTCAGTGACCATTTATATTCGAACTCCTTGATTCCCAGTGCTCCTCCCCAAGCCCCACTCCCAGCAGCCACCACTGGGACTTTTACCTCCTTTGGAAATTTCCTTTCCTTTTTGTGAGCTCAGCTAAGCATTTGAAAGGATGTTTGTTATAGTTTATCTTCCCTTTGTAGCAGGAGGGTGGTTCTGTTTTCTATTCATCAATAATTACATAAACATAATTCTCTGGGATGTATTTCTTAATTTCCAAAGAATTAAGTTCGTGTTTTTTTTTTCTCAGTTCTTAATTATTCATTTGAACCTTTTCAGATTAGGATTAGAGAAGGTAGCCTATATAATTTCTATTTTGTGAATGTGCTAAAGTTTTCTTTGGGGGTAAATTCATGATTAATTTTGGATATGTGTTCCATGGATGTATAAAAATGTCAGATTTTTCCTTTCTCTAATATACAAAATCTCTCTTTTGTTAATTTTATTATTCAATTTATCTGTTATTGCTGTCTTTTTTGTCTATTAAATTTGTCAGATTCTGAAAGCATCCTGATACTCTATCTCTTTGTTTAACTATTAAATTAAATTATGTGTGTGCATATGTAAAACATCTAGGGTTGGTCAGGAAGCTCACAGAGACCAGGGATTTCTTTTTCTCCATGGGTGCCCTGGTGGAATTCATGTATTCATTCATTTGGCCACATTTTTTAGAGTGCCTACAAGATATAAGTCCAGATGCTGAACTTATGGTGGAGTTTGGAGCCAAAAGAGCTCACACAGAGCATATACTCCTTCTCCTTAATGCCAGCCAGGGGAAACAGGTCTTCTGGGCCAAGTTGAACACTCTTTTTGCACAGCAATCCTGCCCTCTCTGTGTTCTAAAATCATGGGGAGTGTTGTGGCCTGGACTTGAACCTTTGGAAGAGTCATTTTTCTCCTCATTTGGGAATTGGCTGTAACATGATAATGAATCAGGGTGCAAGCAGAACAATGAAAAGAATAATTCACTGAACACTAGGGGAAGCATGTAAAAGAAATTGAAGACAGAGTACATCATTTATCCCAGTCTCTTTACTGGTGGTGTTAAAAACCAAAATAAAAGTCCTAAGACTGCAATTTGCTTTCTGAAAACATACCATAGTTAAACTTCAATTAATAGACATCATAGGCAATCATAATTGGAGGGAATTGGATTTTCTGGCTAAATAAGGATTAATAAGAAAATTGTATCGTTTTAACCTTTGTGGCAGACAATTATAATATGCATTATTAGTTCACTCTTTGCATTAGTGAGTAAAAGAGTGACTATGATTAAATATTTATTTGATAAATGGGCATCTTTTAGGGTTTTGGGGTTGCCATGCTAAATGCAAGAATAATCATACAGAATGGTCAATAGAGAAATATTGGGTTTAACGTAAACTGAGATAAGCATCTGTGATTATCCCCCCAAAATATTTATTACTAAAGTCCTGGTTTCAGCTTGGTTTGCTATTATTTTTAACAACTCTTGCCATTGAACCTTATTCAATGAATCTTATTCCTAAAACAAAACAGAATTAAAAAAGCAAAATGAAGTTTGAAATGTATTTGTAGAAGTGACACTCAAATTCTAAAAAACAAACAAATAATACCTGAATGACAAAGATCTTTGAATCCCAGAGAATCTTCAATTTCAAGTTAAAGTCAGCATGATAAAACTCTAGTACAACAAAATAATTTGGGTAGTTGTGAGAATTTTGCCTCGGTTGACAATCAAAATCTGTGACTGTAAATAATAGGAACAGAGGATCCTTAGGTCTTTTCTACCTAAAATTCCATGATTCAATTTTTTTCCTTTTAAAAACATTAATTTTGTCTACAAGGTATAACTGACCCATAAAGTTGACATTTTTCAAAGGATCACTAGCAACAGATATAATTTGATTCTAATAGATAATTCAATTCCATCTGCTTCTCTGCAGCGCAGTATAACAACATATGTTAGGATTCTGTAGCCCACACCAAAATGTGTATGCACCGTACCCTTAAGGCAAAGTAACAAAGGTTTCCATAAAACCCGTATTACTGCTTATTACATCAGCCTAGAGACTAAGAGATATAAAATCTGTTTCTTATACAATCTCAGTATCAAATTAGGAGATTGGGCTTTCCTTTCACATGAGGATGGGTGTGGTCTCCCTAAAATCATTATTTCAATTTTTCTGAATAAGTAGTGTCTATTTTAATATGAACCAGTCTAGAATTAACTTTCCTTTGCCTACCAGAGTATATGTTTGATATTCAGGTATTAGTAATTTCATATCAGTTATTTTAATAAGCTCCAGAAGATACACCCATCCATAAGCATTCTAGGTATCCCCTGTGTAGCAGTTTGGCAGTTTGATATAGTTATGAATTCCAAAAATAGATTTTGGATTATGCTTGTAAACTGTTCTCTTCCTCTGGGCATAATTAAGTTATGATTAGGGCTTTGATTGGGCCATGTCAGTAGGACATTGGGTCCCCACCCCTTGGTGGGCGGGGACTCAGAGATAAAAGACATGGCAAAGGACAGGGTTGGAGTTTTGAGTTGGAGTTCTGAAGCTGAGTTTTAATGCTGGAGCCAGGGGCACCAAGCACACAGAGGAGCTTGGTCCTGAGGAAGGAGAGAAGGCCCCGGGAAGAGAGGAGCCGTTTGCCTGGTAGTCTACAGCTGGCCTTGTGGAGAGAAGCAAGCCTGAGCCGGGAGAGAGGCAAACCCTGGGAAGCAAGGAACCCAAGAAGCCTGAACTCTTGGCAGACGTCGGCAGCCATTTTGCCCCATCACGTGGCAGTGGACTTTGGTGAGGGAACAAGCTTATGCTTTATGGCTGGTGGCTGTGGGCTTCTGCCCCAAATAAATACCCTTTATAAAAACCAACTAATTATTGGTATTTTGCATCAGCACCCCTCTGGCTAATAATGCATAAAGGAAACACAGATGAGATAACGGAAGTGATGTAACTAGCCCCAGGGCAAACAGCTAAACAGCAGCGAAGCCCTACCCCAAATTCAGCTGGTTATCATTGGCATTTCACCAAACCTGTACTAACAGAGCCTAACCTTACTCCAGGTTAGTTACTAGTTACTCCAGGTCAGTCAAAGAAAGCTTAGCTTTGGTGTATCTGTGTGTCTCAGAAAGTGTGGTGTGAAGATTATCTGAATGAGAATCTGCTTGGGAAGAGTGTGCTTGTTAAAAATGCAAATTCCTGGGCCCTATACCCATCCTAACCAATCAGGTTCTGGAGAACCGTCCCAGCAATACACCTTTTCATAATGCTCTGTGGTTGGTTCTTGGCCTTCTTAAGGTTTTAGACCTGCTTTTAGACAGGACATTGATTCATGGCTGAGTAATCACCATGACAACCAAAGAACCCTTCACCTGAACCATATTTCTAATGATTTCATGCTTACTGCCTTCTACCTTAAATGATAGATGAGAGAGAGAGAGAAATAAAAGATTTGCTCAGGACATCATAATTTATTCATTAACACAACCCCAAGTCCAGCAACAGCCTGACATGACAACATGTCTACCTTGGTCATGACCCTTCCAGGCAGTAGAGTGACAGGGTCACCCACTGTTCTGCCAGCCCCACCAGCGTGTGACATGTGGGATGAGCCCTGAGGGAACCGCTGTGTGCTGATTCTGCCCCAGTCCCTCACCAAGCACCAGCATCCAGGAATCAGACAGCAAATCTGAAGAAGAAAAACAAAAGGTTTTCAGAATAATCTTAGGAAGAGAAGGAATGAGCCACTTTTGAAGCTCCAATATCAAAACATGAGAAAGGAGCTGAGAGAAAAAAGAGACAATGAATTTTCCATCTTCCATTTCCTGAGATTGTCTGCAACTCATTCTTGATAAATCAGTTTTGAATAAAGTTCAGGTGATGGGCTTTGGTTGCCATGGCAATTACTCAGCTGTGCGCAGCAGCCTACGGCTTCCCTAATTCTCCCCAAGTGCACTCAAGGTCAGCAGAGGACACGGAAAGCCTACCCCAGACTCCTGGAAAGGAAGTTGGATTGCCTGGCACATGACCAAAATTTCTACAAAATTCATTGCAGTCCTTAAAATAGTAGTGATTTTTTAACATAAAAATACAACGAGGCAAGTTTGACTTCTGCCTTGTAGGAAATATAACTATTTTTCCATAACTCAGCTTATTTATGGTTTCTACCTTTATCCTCAAGGGATAGAGGAAAAAGGTAACCTCAGTCCTTAGGGATCACCCCACTCTCTCAGGGTTGTGTGAAGGTGGTGAGGTGGGGGGTTATGTAGTGCCGGGATGTTGGGAAGGGACATGCCTCCTTTCTGTGCACATGCCCTGTGGCTCGGCACCACCCCCCTGCTGCTCCTGCCTCTCTTAGATTTGCCCTTTTCTGAGAGGCCGCTGTGCATAGATGCAGCACCAGCTACCTCCCCTCAGGGTCGGGAGGGCCCCAAGAGCCACACTCCCAATCTCACTCTCCAAACTCACCAACCTCCTGCCTTCATCACTTTCCTTGAACTCCCGCAACCCTTTTTCTAGTGGGTGGTTAGGAAAGAGACCTTCTCCCTTTCACGTTTCTCCCAAATATTGTCTACACCCAACCTTTCTGTTATGCAGAAGCTTAAATTTTTGGAAACTCAGAAAGACTTTCCTTGTTTTCTGCCTTGAGCTGTTCATTTATTCAACAAATATTTATTGAGCATCTACTAAATTCTAGGTACTCTTCTAGGCTATGAGACTGGAAAAATTTACCCCCAAATACTTGCGATTGTGGGTTCTAGATTCTAGGAAGGCGGTTGTGGCAGTTTGATACTATTTATGAATTCCAAAAAGAGACATTTGTAAACTGGTCTGTTCCTCTGGGTGTGATAGCCCTTTGATTGCATTAAATTCAGAGGTTTCACTTTTACTTTATTCAATCAAGATTAAGGCTTTGATTCAACCACGTCATTAGAGTGTGCAGGGTTGAGTCCCAGCCCCCTTGGTGGGCTATATAAATGGACACTCAATCAAGAACACAGAGAAGTAGATACACAGAAAGACACTGCAGAGGAGAGAACTTGGTTTTGACACTGTAGCCCCTGGGAGAGAGGAGACATTGGCTTGTAGTTTACAGCTGACCTTGTGAAGAGACCAGAACAGCTGAGAAGCCCTGAGAGACGAGCCTTATGCCGGCCCACAGCTGAGATAGAAGAAGCTGGGCCCACGGAGCCTTAAAAGGAAAGAGGAAGGTTGAACCCTCGCAGATATCAGCAGCTGTCTTGCTTCAACACATGGCAACAGACATTTGGTGAGAAAGTACCTCTTATGGTACCTTGAGTTGGACTCTTTAGGGCCTTGTAACTGTAAGCTTCTACCCCAGATAAATACCCTTTATAAAAGCCAACAGATTTCTGGTACTTTGCACTAGCACCCCCTTTGCCTGACTAATACAGCAGTCAATAAACATAATAATAAGTAAATTATCTAGGGTGTTAGACGAGAATACATACCATGAAAAAACAGAACACAAGAGGAGAGAATCAGGGGTGTGATGAGGGGAGCAGCATATTGCAATTTTAAATTGGGAAGGAGACATTTGAGCAAAAGCTTAAAGAAGGAGGGGCATAAGCTAAATGGGTGTCTTGGGGCAAAGTGCTCCAGGCAGAGGGAACAAGCAAAGGCTCCAAGACAGGCGCGTGCTTGGTACAGTTGAAGGAGGAGCGAGCAGACTGCGCGGCTGGAGCTGAGTCAGGGGAAGAGCAGCACAAGGTGAGGTCAAAGATGTGTGTGAGTGTGTCTGAGTATTTGTGTGAGTATGTATGCATGCGTGTGTGTGAGGTGTGTCTGTGGTTTGGGTGTGGGTATGTGTGTGTGTGGGGGGGGGAGTACAGATAGATTGTGCATGGTCTTATAAGCCATTGCAAGGAACCGTTGGAGGGTTTTGATTAAGAGCATACTCTGACTTGGATTTTAAAAGTTTCACTCTGGCTGCTGTGATAATAGGCTAGAAGGGGCAAGAGTGGAAATAGGAGGACAATTTGGAAAGCCATTGCAGCATCCTCCTAGACATGAGATGGACATGGAGGAGAAGAAAAGTCAGATTCTGGCTATAATTTGAAAAGAGAGCAGGGTTTCCTGCAGATTGGACACAGGTTTGAGAGAAAGAGGGGAGTCAGGGCTGCACAACGAGCCTGAGTAGCGGAAAGGGTGGGGTGACCATTTCCCATGCCGGTTTAGGCTGAGGTGAAATAGATGGCGGGGGGGAGGGGGGGATAAGAAGTTCCGTTTGGAAAGGTAAGTTGGGGTGTCTGTAGGGCAGACTCCTGTCTGGAGTTCACGAGAGAAGTCTGGGCTTCAGACCCTTCTGAAGGCATCTTGGGCAGGGAGCTGGTGTTTCCAGCCATGAAAGCACCCAAGGGGTGATTGCAGAGAAGAGATGGCCAAGGACAAAGCCCTGGGGTTCTACAGGAGGAGAATCCAGAGCAAGGAGTCCCTGGGAGATGAGTGAAGGTAGTATAAAAAGGAGGGAGCAATGCAAGTGTCTACCATGGCCAAGGGAGAGAGAAAGAATGTGGGCTAATTATTATCTCCCAGGTATTACCCAGCCACAACAGTAAAATGGATGGTCGGAGGAGAAGTGCCACATTTATCCCAGTGTCACCCTGTCACTCTGGTGTAGGAAGTAAGGGCAACGCCCCACTAGGGTAAGCTCTCTCCCTTCTTCTAACAGGGACCGTCTAAGATTCATTCCTTGGGGGTTTTACAATGCGATTTAACTTTTCTTTTTCCCTTGCTCTCAGCTGCCATCTTCCTTTTCTCCTTTCCTGCCATTAACCAGATTATACTAGATTAAAACCCTTAAAAGCACAGGGATTATGTATTCTATTTTTTGAGATCCCCACTTTATGAGAGCTCAGTAAACGTGGTTAAGCATGAGAAGTGATGATTGTGTCATGGCAAAGAGCTACCGACCTGTGTTTCAGTCTTGGCACTATTACTGATGAGTGGCCCAAGCAAGTTTCTTAATTTCTCTATGCCTCAGTTTCTTCATCTGCAAAGTGGGCTTAATCATGGTATCTGCCCCAAGTTGTTATGAAATATGGCATGTAAATCGTGAGCACTGTTCTTGGCAGATACTAACGATGCTGTAGAGGGTAGTTATTACAGATAACTGATATTAGGATCCGAGATAATTGCTTGTGTTGCAATTAGCTAGTTTCCCAGAACTTTTCATATTTTCCCCAACACTGTCATAAAATGCATCTTTGGGGAGTTGATGTGGCTTAGTGGTTAAGCGCCGGCTTCCCACATACAAGGTCCGGGGTTCAATCCCCAGCCCTGGGTACCTAAAAAAAAAAAGCATCTTTGTGCAAACTAGGCCCCATCATGGTTCCCCTTCTTTCTCCCACCTATTGCCACTCACTCTTCAGATGCCTGCTTTAATATCAGTGGAGTGAGTCCTGAGCTTTGTGCAGGACCCCTGAATACTAGGCCTAGCTTTGCCTCTTACAGCTGTGTTATCTTGGAAAGTAACTTAGCCTTTCTTTCTATCAGCTTCCTCAACTGTTTGG
>JAQZBX010035459.1:0-24560 GCA_029593785.1 Cabassous unicinctus
CTCTTCTTGGCTCCCAGAGGTGAGTCTAAATGGCAAAAGGTCTCTAGTTCTTTTTGCTTTGTAGTAGTTTGTGTTTTGCTTTTGTTTCTGGTTTGTGCATGGCCAATGAGTTATGTACCACTGGTAGCAACAATGATTGGGAATTTGGTTTTGTGGTGTGACTATTTGTTTTCTCTGCAGATGGAAGATAGAGATCTATTCTCTCTGGGGTGATATACAAGAAAGAATCTAGTTTGCTAAACTTTTTCTTTGTCCATTTGTCTATTTTGAACTTAAATCACTTAAGAATTGTGTGCCTGCAGGGCAGGAGTAGAGGTCTTTGATATATGAACTGGTGAGTGTTTTTGTGTTTTTGTTTTCACTGTTGACCTGTGGTTAAAGTTTTAAATCTGAAGTTATCAGCTATCTATGAGTCTGCATGTCAACATTTCTCTAATTCAGAAAGGTCTTTATCTTTTGTGCTAGTACAAAATGGTTTCCTGTTTCTAGCGGATATTCATAAATTAGATTATGGAGTCTCAAATTAAAGGAGCTGTGTTCTTATTAACTTGTAGAGATTAAATTCCTAGAAAAATAATGAAAATTGAATTTCTAGTACTCTAAATGTGCTTAACATAAAACAATTTTTATAGAAGTTAACTTTGAAATGTTTTAAGAAGTCAAGTTTGCCTAATAAAGGTAAATCAATGGCAAATGAGACTAGATTGATAATTTTGATTCAGTGAAAACAGCTATGTCTTCTCTAATTTATCAATGCCAAGTGTGCATTTGATTTTATTCAGGTTTGTTTCTCTTAAACTTATTCAGGTTTATTGATCAAACAAGCTGATATTATTCCTGCATAATGTTTGAGAATAGGAAAAAAGTAAATTTAGGTACATCTAAATTAATCATTATTCTGAAAAAAATTATTTTTGAGTAATTATGCTTTATAATATGTCAGCATGAAGAAATTTTCCAAGATTTTTAAAAACCAAGTCTTGGATGAATATTAAATTAATTGTATAACCATTGGATACCTAAATAATTTGTAGGCAATGTACTGAAACATTTATTACTAGGCATAATTTTAAGTTTATATATTTATTCTCATTTTTATATACTGTAGAAAGACTATATCTTTATGGTATATTCATGGATGTGTTTATTTTTGCCACTTTAATTGTAAAAGAGATTTTTTGTGGCACTAGAAAGTTTCATTATGTTTGTCTATGAGCTTTGTTTATCTGCTAGAATGCTTGTATACAACAGAAAGTCCTTAATGAGCTACCCCCAATCCAATTTTGTCTGTGAAAATTTGTTTGGTAAACATTATAATTAACAAGATTGATTGAGACTACACTGGGAAAAATATTGACAGAGAAATGTAACTGTGTATGTGCTTTTGTTTTCCAAGAAGAAAGAGTAATTATGTTTTAATGCAGAAGTTCTCAAGCTTTTTTTCTTTCTTTTTGGTCTCCAGAACTCATTGCACTCTAAGATTTATTGAGGACCCCAAAGAGTTTTTGCCTATGTGAGTTATAAATACCAATTTTTCCCATATTAGAAATTAAAACCAATATTTTAAAATTATTTATTGATTCATTTTATTATAGAGATGAACACATTGCATGTTAATATAAATAACATCTTAGAATTATTGTGAAATAAGTTTTCATGTTGTGAATCCTTGATATCTCTCCTAAAATAAAATGTCAGTTGTTCTAGATATGAAAGAATATAAGGAAACTTGAAATTTAGAAAGTGAATTTTATTTCCCTTGATTTATAATACCTGAGTCTAAAAAAAAAGCTATGAAATGTGTTAAAATTTTAACAAAGTTCACTCAATCTTGATTAGCTTGATTCCTTGCTTTACAGGTTATCTCTTTGTCTACAATATGAAAGGCTATTCATTACCTTTATTGTAATCTGTGTAACAGAATGATTTTCTATGCTTTTTCTTGACTGGATTATTACAAAAAAAGAGAAAGAACAAAGTGTTCTGAATTATGGAAGAACTAAGGATTTTACAATCATATTACTTTATAAGTTTATTTTTAAACATTTATTGTCACTTTGCTCAAATTGGTAACTAAGTATTATTTCTCAGGTGTCCATAATATTAAAAAAAGAAAAATTTCAGGCTATCTTTTATACCTAAACTGTCTTTGAGGTTCCCAGGAGGGCCCCTGAAAAATCACAAAGCTCTTTTCTTTTGTTTGTAAAAAGAGATGCTAAAAATAATTAGGTTTATTAGGTGTTCTGTTGTAAGAGTTCCATGGGAAAAATTGTCAAATTAAAAGAGAAACTCAGCTTTCCATAGTTACATATGTAAAGCAAAATGTGATTAATATGAATATTTCAGAGATTGTTTGATTTCTGAAGAATTATAAATGCCTCCCTTTCTATAATATATTTTAATTTCTGGTGAAACACTGATCAAATTTCCTAAAATAATAGTTCTGTCAGGTTTTCTATGTTTATCAGAGTCCTAGTGATGCTTAATGTGATAATGTTAAGCAACAGCAATACAGTGTAATGAGTTAAAATTTCAGTAATTATTTAAAACATTTACTTGGCCATCACCTATTTTTTTTGTTTGTTTGTTTGAGTCTGTTCAGAGAGCCAGCCCTCCATGGGTTCCTTGCACTTCAACATTCATTGCTAGGAATGCAAACATTGCAAAGCTCTGGCTGCTCTTTTACCTGGGCTGATTCTCAGGGTTGTGTTCTCATGAGTAAGTTTGAGGGATGAGGTAATGTTTCCTTCTGAGACAAAGATTAGGATTGCTTACTGCTTGCTGTAGAAGTGATAGATTCCCCAAGCTCAGTGTTCTTCAGCTGGAATATAAAACTTCTTTGTGTTCAGGATCTGTCTAAGCCCTCACTGTCACCCCTATGGGACTTGGGGACAAGGGAAACTAAAGCAACCTTTTATGTTCATGCTGCATCCTGTGATGTGAGTAATAAATTCTGTTGTCTCTGACCTAGGAGTTTCATGTCTTCTGCCAGCATCCATAGAACAGTAACAAGCTACTTATTAGCTTGTAAGTAGAGTAAAATCAAATCCCATACCCAACAAGAGCTAGTGTCTTCTAGGTCAGTGGTTCTTAACTGGAGCTGCACATCAGATTTTTCCAAGGAGTTTTACTAAAAAAAAAAACAAAATCCTTCTTTAGGCCCTAATCCAGACTGACTGAATCTCTTAATAATCTTGCTATATTCTTGATCTGTTATGTGTATTATGGTTCAGGATCATTCTATGCTGTATTTTAAGATTTTTCTTTTTCAAAAATATTCTTCAATTTTTTGAAAATTCAGATATAACATTCAATGACTTTTTTCAAAATAGACTTCATCATTACTCTTAGAGACACTTTAAAAAAAAATGGCTTTATCTTTGTTTTTCTGTTACAGAAACAACTGTATACCCCTGTCAGTTGCATTATTTACATCTGATTTTCACATTAGGAAATCATTAGTAATAAGTTAATTACAGCCTTTAAGTCTCTGTAATCTTCAGATAGCTTTTCTTTTACTCTAATGATTGCATGGAGGCCCTGCTAGAGCTAGAGGAAGGAACTTGTGTCTTTAAGAAAGAAGAGTAGTTTCAAAGCCTCATGGAAAAGGACAGTACATCAAAGTATTGGCATATCAAAGTTGATTGTACATTGCTTAGAGAAGAGAACACAAAGCTATGGCCAGCTGGCAAAAATATCCACTGCTTGTTTTGTAAATAAACACAACCATGCCCACTTATTTATGTATTGAGTATGACTGTTTCTTGCTACAGTGGTGGGGTGCACTTGACTTGCAAATTCCAAAGTATTTACTATCAGAGATTTTATTAAAAAAGTTTTCTCTCAGGCCATATTAGCAGATTGGGTTTGGATTTCTAGGACTGTTTTAAGTTGAGAAGCAGATGGCTTCATGAAACTACTAACCCAAGATTCAGCAGAATTTGTTAAATATGACTACATGAATGGATGAGGGAAATTTTATTGTGGTCATTTGGTTGGAATAGTGTTGTTTTTATCTTCTATTTTCTGTATCTAGGAAGAAGTCCTATATAGAGCTTCTGTAACCCACAGCAATTTAGTAAACGCTGCTTTCATGAACTGAAATGAAATATTTTAAAAATAACTCTTTGTCGCTGACTTCCTGGAATCTCAAACCCCTTGTTTTTCTTGGTAATATAGTTATGTGCATAAGTTCAATAAGAATCTGTTTTCTGTCTCACCAAATTATTTATTAAGCAAATCAATTATGCAACCAAAGGCCATACTTATAATGTCATTTTTGAAAATGATGTTCATTTAATCAGGTTTGACAAGTCACTTTTAAGAAACTACTGTTGATTTTATGTATGGAGTCAATAGCTACAAAGCACTCCCAGGAATATTGGCTTAAAGGACTCCAGATGATAAGAAAGTCACTTCCTGGCAGGACAGGAGCTTTAAAAAAAATTGGGAGATCCAGAGTAGAGAAAAACCACTTAAATTTGTAGGTACTACAGATAAAGTCGGGGTGGGAAGGGTGAGATATTTTCTTGGGCTTGGTATTCTAGTCTCAAGAGAACAAACAAGAGACATTTTAAAAGTTCAATCAGATATTCCTTATGGAAACTTCCAGACAGAAGTTAAGTATGTGGCCTCAGTAGTATTCAATACTACATGACTTTGGATTTCCAAAACAGTGTCAAAGAGACCTATGAAGTTAGTTAGCACACTTGCTACACCTTTATAATCAGGCCAAACCTAGTTGGATCAGCCTTTTTTATTTTTTTTGTGGTCAAGAATGAGCCTTCTTTGAGATAATTATGATCTCAAAATGGAGAGTGGCAGGAGCCTGTATTAGTTTCTTTCCTATTGCTGCTGTAACAAATTACCTTGCATTTAGTGTTAAATTAGTTTGACTTAAAACAACACAAATTTATTATCTTACAGTTCTGAGGTCAGAAATCAAAATGGTCTCCCTGGGCTCAAATCACAATGTCAAGCTGGCTATGTTCCTACTGGAGGCCCCAGGGAAGAATCTGTTCATTGCCTTTTCCAGCTTCTAAAGGTCACCTACATTCCTTGGCTCATGGTCCCTTCCTGTATCTTCAAAGCCAGCAATTGCATGAGTCCGACTTCTGCTTCCATTGTCACATCTTCTTCTCTGACTCTCCTGCCTCCTTTTCTTGCTTATAAGGATCTTTGAGATTACCCTGGACCCACCTGGATAATCTCCCCATCTCGAGGTCCTTAACTTAATTACATCTGCAGTGTTCCTTTTGCTATATAAGGTAACAAATTCACAGGCTCTGCTAGAATTAGTACCTGGACATCTTGGGTGTCAACATTCTGCCTACCAAAAAGAAAATAGAAAAAATTAAGAAATGGACCAAAAAGATTTCTGGATGCCTTCAATGGAAAAGTAGGTGATATCTAAGCACACCTTTTCAGGTCAACTGATTCTATGGGGCTTTCATTGCCTTTAAGCTTTTTAACAACTCTAAGTTGCTGTAAGCTACCAAGCAGAGGATTCTTGTATATAAATGTGTAGATGCATTTCATCTAGTGGAAGTTGATTCCCTTCCATCACCACACTACCCATGGAATAAGCCAGTTTCATAAATTAATTTCAGCATTACTTGCTGCTTATAGAAGTTTGGTGCTTGGAAGTTTCCTTTGAACCATTTGTGATAGTCTACTAGTTCCTTCATTAATTAATTAGTTAAAAAGCAATATTTGATAATACTCATTTTATAGTTTTATGAAAATCATGATTATACACTCTCTTAAAATTTACCTTTTAATGTAGAAACTTGTAATCATATACAAAAGTAGTTGGCGTAGTATAAAGACGTTCTATGTACTCATGAATCAGCCCCAACAAACACCAATTAAAAGCCAATCCTGCCCCTTCTATACTTCCTTCCATTTCCCCCCTTACATTGTTTTGAATTCCAGACATTATTTTACCACTAAATATTTATTATGTCCCTCTTAAAGGCAATAACTCATTTAACATCACTATAATACTAACATCATGCCTGTTTTAGTTTGCTGAAAGCTGCCAAAAGCAAAATACCAGAAATGGGTTGGCTTTTACAATGGAGGTTTATTGGCTTGCAATAAAAAAGTGCCCAAATCAAGGCAGCATGAGGATCAGCTTTGGGTGGTCTTGGACTCTTCTGTCACATGGGAAGGCATGTGGTGGCATATGCAGGTCTCTGCCATTTCCTCTGGGCTCTATTGCTTTCAGATTCTGGCTGCTCTATGATTTTCTCTCTCAGCCTTTATGGGTTTCTTTCTGAGATCCTGTGTGTCTCTCTACATATTCATTCTGTTTATAATGGACTCCAATAAGAGGATTAAGACCCACCCTGGGTCATGCTTTACTGAAGTAACCTAATTAAAACTTCCCACCTACACTAAGTTTATACCTGCAGTAATGGATTAACAATAAGGGCATGATTTTCTCAAGTCTAACCAGCATCCAACCATCACACTCCACCCTCTGGATCCCAAAAATATATGTTCCTTCTATATGCAAAATACATTCATTCCATCACAATATACCATAAGTTTTAAATCATTTCAGTAACAATATTAAGTACAAAATATCATCAAAATCAGTTACAGACATGGTCTATCCTGGGGAGCAATGCTTCTCTGGCTATGGACCTTTGAAACTTAGAAAGCAAGTCATCTGCTTCCAATATACAAAGGAAGGGCAGTCACAGGTTAAGTGTTCTTATTGCCAAAGGGAAAAATTGGAAGGAAAACAAGGATGATGGGTCCCAAACAGTTCTAGAAACCTGCAAGACATACTCCATTAGGTTTCATGGTCTGATAGTCATCTATGGCACCATGGTTTCTTGTCCTCGGGGCATGATTGAGTGGCAGCTCCACCATTTCCAAGTGCTTGCCCAGAAATCATGTTCTCAGCTCCACTGTCACCTCTCTTTTTAAGGCAACTTTATTGATATATATTTGATGTACAATTGAATGACTTGTGTTTTCAATCCCATTTAATCTATAGTTTTCCTTTCCATGTCCTTTTATTCTTGCAATTTATTTGTTTTAAAAATAAACATTGTTAATCCTATAGTATTTTTCAGTGTGTGGATTTGGCTGATTGCTACCCTGTGGTGTAATTTAGCATGTTACTTGTCTCCTGCATTTCTTGTAAATTGGTATTTGGTGGCCAATGCCAAATTCTATTAGTTCATTAAAGTCTGCAAAACTATGAACTTCTAATTTTATCATTCATTTCTGATTGGAAACTTCTCCTCATCTTTCACTTAAATACCCAGTGGAATAGTTCATGTAGAAGAAACAGATAAATTCTCAATCCTTTTTCTTTACTTACCAATTTCCCAAATAATGAATTGTTTCCCTAGAATCCTGAGATGATGACCCAATGTGTATTTGTGTGTGTGTGTGTGTGTGTGTGTGTGTGTATGTTGGCATCATTATGAACTCATGAGCAAACATATTGGATGTGTTTTAATCCATTACAATTATTATTCTTAATAATGTTTAAATGACCATCTTTGGTTAGTGGGAGTCTCTTTAGGTTGGCTCCTGACTCCTTTTGATATAACCCTAAAATAGTTTCCTTGCTTTATGGTATCATAAGATGTCTAGGGCTCAACTTGAACTTTTTCTGTTCCAGGTCTGAAATCAGCTAGTGGGAAAAGGAATATGGAGACCATAATAGGGCTATTAATTGCTCCCAAGTTGCATATTGTTTTTTGGCCATTTCAGTGGACAGAGGTATTAAATATATGCTATTTAAACACAAAATGCATGAAGAGTTCCTAGTGTTTTTCCCAACTCAAATTCAGAACTACGCTTCTTTCCTACATTCCTCTCCCTCCCTCCCTCCCTTCCTTCCTTCCTTCTTTCCTTCCTTCCTTCCTTGCTTCCTTCCTATATTTCGGTCTTTCTTTCTACTATGAAGTGAAATAAACTTCCATTTTGTTTAAACTGTCTTATTTTTGGATAGTATGTTATATAAAGTACAAGTTAATCCTAATTGATACAAAAGAAAAGGAAAGCAAATGGGATTTAATAATAAAAAGAATAAAAACAGAAAAAACTGAATAAGAAAAAGATAAGCAAATTTTTAAAAGGACAAAAACAAACTCCTGATAAATTTAATCAGAAAGGAAAAAAGAAAATCACCCAAATTGAAATGTAAATGCCCAGATGAATTAATTCATTAGTAGTTGCAAAATGGTGAGATTTAAAATCTGTTATTCCAAAGGTAGACTATTTAGAAAAGTTATATAAAATATTATTCATAATGTATTCTGATTGAATTAAAATATTGTTTTAACATTTATTTTAGAAACTTTTAAATAACCGTAATTTAGTCTAAAGATATGAACTAGAAAACAGGTAATAAAAAAGGAAATAAACATATGCAATCAATCAAAGAATTGCTTCACTGCAAGCCTCTACATCCAGCTTTTATAGATGCATTCTTTTCAGTTTTGTAGGAAAAGATCACTGTCAAGCTATCTGTAGAGGCTCAGTCAGAAAACATCCAAATTATCTAATTTTCTTTTGAAATCTTAGAAATGTTTACACCAGAACCTGACAAAAATTTCTAAGAGCACAGAATGGACCACACTAACTTAGGAATACAAATATAAAACTTCTAAATAAATATTAGCAAACCGAATGGAGTTGTTAAGGCTAATTCACCATAGCCAAGTAAAGTTTATACCAGAATGTAAGGATAGTTAATGGAAAAATTTCTTATGGTCAAAATTAATTGGTCAGATGAAAACCTATGTAATCACCTCAATAGGTGACAAAAATCAATCTGGTAAAATGAATAACTGTTACTGAATCAAAAACAATTCAAAACAATAAGAAGAAAAGAATGGATCTTAAGATATATATCATACGAATATTTTCGCTGTCCTGATTTTGTGATAATCAGGTAGGCTAAACATTTGTTATATTAGAAACCATGCATGTGTCCCCAGACCTAGTTTTCTCCCTAGGTCTGGCTTTTAGAATGCTGGTGATAAACCAAGCCTGATTTTTTATATGGCCATCCTGTATGGGAAATGACTGTAACTCTAGGTATCTTTGGTCAACCTTAAGAGATATAGCAGGGAGGCGGATGTGGCTCAAATGGTTGGGCGTCCGTCTCCTGTATGGAGGGAACTGGGTTCAATCCTCGGGACTTCCCAATAAAAATTTAAAAAAAGAAAAATAAGGTGCACGGGCCTCCAGGCCCTGCGTGTGTGCCATCAGTCCCTGCGGTGAGCAGGTAAGCCCCCCAGGCCCCACACGTGGTTGCACCGTCAGGCCCCGTGTGCGGGTACGCCGCCAGGCCCTGTGAGCCACGTAGCAAGATGATGACTTAACAGGAGAGTGACACAAGGGAGAGCCAAGATGAGACACGACGAAAAACCAGGAACTAAGGTGGCACAGGCAGTAGGATGCTTCTCTCCCACATGGGAGGTTCTGAGGATTGAATCCCAGTGAGGACAGAAGGAGAAAGATGAGAAGAGAGGGCAGGAAATGAACACAGAGAGTTGCCCAGCGAATGGACACAAAAACAGCAAAAAGGAGGGGCAGGTAAAAATGGATAAAAGTAAATACGTAACTAAATAAGTCCTTAAAAAAAAAGTATAGGAGAGTAAGATATGGACTATAGTTAGTAGTAATACTTTGAGGATGCTCTTTCATAATTTGTTAACAAATGTTTCACAACAATGCAAAGTACTTGTGGGGGGGTGATGTATGGGAGCCCTGTATGATGTTATGCGTGTTTGTCTTGTAAGTTCAGAATGTTTACTGAACACATATAGTTTATATATGTTCATGTATGAATGATATACTTCAATAAAGTGTTTTTTAAAAAAAGATATATATCATACGATATCAGGAATAGTGATGCATGCTTCTAACACAACAAAGACTATTACAAACAAAAAACTAACCACATATTTAAAGCAGCAAACATAGATAGGTTCCCGGTAAAACAAGATCTTCACCATTATTATTGTTTTGCAAGTCTAGACCAACACAGTAAGTTGTAAAACTGCAAACAAATAAGCAAATCATGTAAATATAACATCCCCAAATTAATTGAAAAATGTATTGTAATAAGAGAGTTTATTCTGAATAAGTTTGTTATTTGACAAATACATAAAATCAATGGCTTTTCTATTTACCAGCAAATACTTGCTACAAAATATTACTGAAAATAGATTCTGTTTATAGTAGCCTGAAAAGCATTGCATGTCTAGTAATCACTTCAATAAAATACATACATAAAACTACAAGAGAGTTAACAGGAAAGGTTAAATGAAGACTTAAATGGTCAGCTTTACATTGTGAGAATATAAATAATACAATAGATATAAAAATCTCAATGGGCTTTTAAAATAGTATAAAACTGTTCTAACACTTAGCTGGAAGAATTAACAAATTAAAGTTTTAAGAAAACTTTTAAAAAGCAAAGAAATTAGTAGGAGCCTGCCTGCTCGATATTGAAATTAATTGTAATGGGACATATATTATAATAGGAAGGTGCTGACTTGAGAATAAATAGATTGATAGAAAAGCTTATATGGGCAAAAATATATGCCTGTATATACAAACTTAATATTTGTTGAAGGTGACATCATCAATTGGGTGAGGAAGAGAAAGAAAATTAAAAAAGAGATGGAGGAAAATTGGATATTTGGGGAAACAGAATTTTGCAGATCCTTTCCTCATACTGTATCTCAAAATACATTTAGATGAATTCAAGGATTAAATGTAAAATGAAAATGAGAGGAAAATTTGGAGAAAGAATGAGAAAAGGAGCCATTGATTTAATTATAAAATTATAATACTTCTGGACATTAAACAACTCTATAATCATATATTTGCAACAGATATAACAAAGGTTAATAGCTTTTTCTGTATAAAATACCTACAAAAATCAATTAGAAAAATCCATGAAGGCTACAATAGACTTGCAATAAAGGTCTTGAACAGGTATTTTCAAGGAAAAATATGCAAATTGTTAATGAATATACTTAAATGTACATCCAGTTAAGAAATATAAAGTTAGAAAAAAATAAATATATTTAGGCTGTCAAATTAAGAAAGCTGCTATAAATTGTGTGGTGAAATAGTCATTGCTAAACTGTTTGTGGAAATATAAATTGGTATAATATTTCTTGACATGGTTTGACAATATTTATCAAAAGCCTTAAAAATGATCACATATACTCTTTGACTCAGAGATTTCAGTTCTGGGAATTTATCCTAATGAAACAACAAGGAATTTTGCAGAAGAGCAAAAATGGGGAAAAAACACATTTCTATAATACGGAATAGTTATATAAAATATAATTACCGTAGTAATTATAAATTTTTTCTCACACCTGCTTGGGAGAATTGAGCACATCTTTTCCCACTCCACATTACATCAGTAGATTGAAAGCAGCCGTGATGGGAATATTTGCACTGTATAAACTAGAAAGTGCTAGACATCAGGGATTTTTTTTTCCTTAGAAAACTAGTTAAACATTTACCAGCACACTACTGATGACAATTGCCATAGGCCATGGTAATAATAGTCCAATTTTTATTTTACTAAGTATACAAAAGGCTAGAGAAGTTGAATCACCCGTTCAAGTTTGCACAGAGAATTAATGGCAGAATTAATACTATAATCTTGTTCTCCAGTTTGGCAGGCCAGGAGATTTTTAACTTTAACACTTTTCCTGGGGAATTTTCTGTTGCCTGTTTTAAATGCCCAAACTTACCTGATTCTCTTTGCCCACATATAAATTCCTAGGTGAAGCTTTTGGCAATATTATGCTTATCTGATCAATTCTGTCAATATGTACTGTTAAACAAAACATGGATTAATTACAAATGTCTATGTAAACTAAAAAGTCTTGCTTTAGATTTGTTCTAATACAAAGCATCCATATAACTTGATATGTCACTTACAGGTATCCAGGAAAATACCCTATGAGACAGCCCAGCATTTCACACATGCAGGAACTCTAAATAGTAATTCACAATTTCACTTGCAGAATGCCTTTGTGACTGAGACACATAAAATCCTAATTTAGATTTCTTGTTTTCCCCACAATTGTAGTTCATAAATACTGACACACTAAAATGGAGGCCTGGGTCTCCACCCACCCATCCTTTCATCCATCCATCCATCCAACTAAAATTTGTTGAGGACCTAAATTATACCTGGACCAGGACTTGTGGGATCCCTTCCAGAATGCCAGAACTCAGGCACTTTGCTCAGCAATTTTTCTCAAGTGATTTCTCATTGCTGGCGCTTCATAGTTCAGGCAGCTGTGGTTCTTCCTGAGCACCCCTGCTTCTTAGTTGGAAAAGAGTCTCTCTTGTTTTGTACCAACTGTGATCCCTTCCAATCTCTCTAGATGCTACCATTGAATTTAGAAAAGACAGGAAAGCAAATTTTACACTCAGAAATTTATTCCTGCCCTATCTTTCTGTTTTTCTCACTCACAAACCTGGTCCACAGAGAAATTGAATTTCTGGGCCCCTCTTCACAGTTGCATGATTGGAGAGACTTACCTTCTATTATGTTCCACTATTTTAAAAAGTTAAGTGTACAACAAAATTACTTCCCTTAATTTCAAAAAAAATTAAGATTCAGCTTCTCAAAGCTATCCCCTAATCCTGATTCAGTGGATCTGGGATGAGGCAAGGAATCTGCATTTTGCAAATCCAAGCATTCCTGGTGATTCCGAGGCAGCTGATCAGGACTTGCGCCTCTGCTTTCCAGGGACTCTACCAGGGATGGTTCAGAACGTGGATCAACAGAGAGCTAGTAAAAGCGTAGAATTCTCCAGTCACCATGACCCTCTCTCTTATCAGGGGAGTCAGGAATTTGTAACCCCTTTTGTCCTCACTTTATATCCAGCCTCTGCCTCAAAAGGATGAATTGCATACAAAAATGGAATCTGCAATGTGGAATTGGAGATGTGTGTGATTTTCCAACTCCTAATGAATTTAAATCAGAACTAGAAAGACAATGGCTTGGGAAAAAGAATCATTTTTTTACACTTTCCAAGTTAGTTTTGATGTTTATGTAATATATATTATTTATAGATGTCATATTCTATAATTCTAGTTCTTTAGATTTTAAAATAAAATTGAGTAAATATGAATTTTCATTTTCAATGAATAGTTCTAAAAAGTAATAAGGACTTGTTAACAGAGTTTCAGTTCAACTTACAGACTAAGAAAAGTTGTTTTTCATCCTCATTAATATATACTTCCATTATACCTTACTCAACTTAGTGAATGTCAGAATTCTTTCTTCTCTGACTATAATAAGAACTGGAAGTCTTTTAGCCCTTAAATGACATTAAGAATATTAGTAATACTAACATGCTAACTGCTGACCTATTTGGTAGATATATGCACAAAAATAAATCATAAGAATAAATTGTGGATACCCGTTAGCTATTCAAAAAGGATCAAACATGGAAAAGTTACTATTATTTCTAGTTACTTACTTGCAAAATGAAATACCTGTTAATGGAGAACCTGTAATTTCAAATATTAGAATGTGTGGACACACAAAAGGAAGTAAAATGGTACAGTATAACTCCCTTCTTATTTATACAGCTTTTACCTATTGAACTTATATTTGTTTTTCAGTTTTGGTTTAGATGTTACTTCCTTCTTCCCATTCCCTGCTTACTCCTCTCAGGACACTTCTATTCAGTTGTAACTGCCTTTGACCATGGGCTCTTCCTTAGACGAGACCAGCTCCTTGCTTACTCCTGCAACCTTGTGCCTCCTATAGGCCCTGGCAATAGTTGTTATTCAATTTAAAAATGTTTGAGTGACAATTAACCAAGGTCTTTGAGCATTTCTGATAGATAGTAAGCTTCTTGAGGATAGGGACCATCTGTATGTCCTTCATTCTTAGTACCTAGCTCCTCATAAGGAAAACTCCGTTGATATTCTATAATGAATACAGAAATGTAAATAAGTCCAATTATGGCACCCCCCAGGGGGTGCTAAAGCTCCAAGTCTTTCTATGACTTCAACCAGAGTAAAATTGCTCTGCACCATTTCAGTTCAATTCAACAAACATTGATTAAATGCTTGGGTTTCCTTGGAACTTAAGACAATGCCTTACAAAGAAAACCAAGACTCCAGTCTTGCTTGTGAGGCATTTCGAAGCAGGCATGGCAATTCTTGCAGCCTAACAAAAAGCAAATCTATCCACTAAAGGCAAAGCACCTCGCCTTTTAGACCAGAGTAATTTAAGGAATTCTGCAGCAGCCCAAGACATTTACTTCAAGGCAAAACCAACTACCATGGCAGACCACCATGGGCCATTTATAACCACCCTAGGAATGCCCCCTCCTTAGGATGTTCCATTCAAACATGGGCCAATTCCCCAGCCAGAATCTCTAGGACTGATGGAAAAATCAATGTCTTCAGAAGCAACTTTCTCTTCCTCCCTAGAAACCGATTCAGGACTGGCCAGACCTAATTAGCATAGAATCCCTTACCCACTTGGTCCATTAAGACAAATTATTTATCTTTTGATGGTTAATATGCCCAGAAATTTGGGCACTGATTGAGGTTCCAGATGGGGTAATGACCTCTTCCTGGCTATAGTTTTCAATTCCAAATAGTTGCAATACCATGATCCAAACAGAGGCCAGAGGACTGTTGGGTGAAATTTTCCATAATGCAATTGCATTTTTGTTTTTCCTGGCAATGATAAAAGGCTTCCAGTTGTGCCTAATTAGAGAATGTGACTCCTGAGCAATTAAGGTATAAGTTTATTTCTAACAAAACATATTTCACCTGTGCCCTAAACTAGTTGAAACAATTTTTTCTGGTCCAAAAATTTATTTTAATCGCTTCAAACTTTATAACATAGCTTTCATTTTTTAAATGTTAGACTGGGAATGAGAGGGGCAGAGTGATAATTCTTAATAGGAATTGCTTGGCTGACTCCCCATGTCTCACTGAAAATTTATATCCTAATATTAACTTTTGGCTAATGTGTTTTCTATAAGCAAGATAGATGCTCTGTTTTAGTAAGGACTTCTGTGGAAAGGTAGAAATTGTTGTGGGAGAGTCCTAGTTCTTATTCAACCCTTAAATACTAAATGCAAACTGAAATATATCTTGAAGAGATAAAGGAATAAAGGATTAGGAAAAGAGAGGTTAGTGCATAATGTTTACCTTGTGTGAGAAACAGGATATTTTGCCTTTCTCATCATGCAAAGAACCAACACAGATGTTTTTAAATAATTGCTGGTTCAACAAAGAATGTATTCCTTTAATAGCATAAGCCATATTTTGTGTTATGCCGGCTCATCACATATTTAAAACTGACATACATTGGAACACTCCAAATTTATATCTTCATTTCTGTCATTCATTTAGTAGGTCAGATCATCAGTATATTTCACCAGTACGGTGGATTTTAATTCATTTAACATTTTAATCTTTCATCAGTTTTTCATTTAAGAGGATTTCATAGCATATATGGGATTTGTATAAATTTGTGTGCCGTAAATTTATTCTCTTAACAGTTTTATTCTTTCATCAGAAATTCATTTAAATGGATTCCACTATATATCACTTCTACTTCCAGTGCAGCTTTAGGTCAGGCTATAATTGATGCAAAGGCAATGAGGTATTAAAAGAGATAGCAAATATCTGAAATTGGAAAGAGTTCAAGAATTAGGCCAATGTAGGGACACTACACTCCTCAGATAAGGTGTGTGTGTGTGTCAGGGTGGAGAATAATATAGCATTTTGATCTGAAATCTTACATGCTTGATAATTTCAATTCCCAACAAAGACAAAAAGATCTATTTTATCTATGCTTGTTCTTTAAAACTGCTTCAGTTACCTAAAACAGCCCCCATATGGCCATGTGAATGTCCACGCTTGTCTTTATCATCCATTTGAATTAATGGCACAGCTTCATTCATTGAACATTCTATCTCTTCCCTCCCCCCTGCTGACATTCATTATATGACATCCAAGTCATAAACATTAATATAATAAATACAGTAGCTATGGAAATAACCCAGGAAAGAAGTGCATTCTGTCATGTTTTCATACAAAAGTAGATGAAAATCACCAGTAGTGCATTATATTTGTTGATAGAAAACTGCAGTATGAGAGACGCTTCTATCAAGGAGCAGATGGGCTGGTGACCTTGAGAAAGCCCTCTTTGCTCTCTAGGTCTCTGCAAAGGAGTGACCGCTTTTATGGTACCTACTGCAAGAGAGCTTTGATGCCTTAACTTGGTGAATAAATGAAAGGTGAAAAATATGTGACAGGTGAAAAAAATCAACCTTTGTTTGAATTAGCTAATGTCCTTTTGAGGAAGATAATCCCTCTTAGGATAAAAAGGAAAGGAAAGGAAGGGAAGGGGAAAGGGAAGGGAAAGAGAAAAAAGGAAGGAAAGGTGGGGAGAGAAGAAAGAGGAGGAAAAAAGAGAAAGAAGACGGAAGCAGGGAGAGATTTACATTGTGATGTAATCATTCTGGTATTTAGAATACTCCTTAATGAGAGTGACAGCTCCTTACAGCTTTCCCTTTGTTTACTGGTACTGTGGAGTGCCTGTCACATAGAGTGTCTGATAAATATAATTGAATCAAATTCAATCATACTGAATTCAAAGAAGAAATTTTAAAATGCTGGAAAAGATGAACCATCCCACCTTCTCACCAAAGGTAACAACAAAATCTGGTGTAAAAATCTTATCATTCCATTCATAGACCATGTTCCTTTACTACATCTGGTTAGGGAGAGAATATGTCTAAGAGAGAAAAGGTTGCACTTGGACTAAACATCTAAGTTAGTATTTGTAATGAGAGTGATGATGGGTCATGGAAAATTGTAGGAGGATCATAAGAGACTCCTACCTTATTTTGATTCTAATATCATGCTGCGCTGTCTTGTGGCTCTGCTTATCAAATTACGGAGGTCCTAGTTCAGGGACATTTACAGGTTCAGATATATGGCAGTTTTTAGACAGAGGTTCATATGAGAGTTAGTGGCAATTACTGGATTTCTGTGTAGATTCAGGGTAGCTCTGATTTGTTCTATATTCTACAGAACATCTTAGAATTTATGAAAATATAGAATATCTTCTAGAATATTTCCCTCTACATGAAAAAGAAAAACACACGTTTTTCCGTAATGATCTATAAAAGAAAGAGAAAAGTCACAGGACAATAATCTCCTTTCTTGGAAATTTCCAGCGCTTCTGTGGACTGACTGCTGTCAAGTCTGGCCAACAGTCTTTCCTCTCCATTGGGTTGAGACTCCAGGTTCCCCAAAGGACATTGTATGTACCAGAAAGTTTATTACAGTAATGTGAAAGTGTCATACTGGAAGCTAATTTTATTTGGACCTTTCTTATCAACCTAGCTGTCAAACTACAACTAGGAAGGTAAATTTCACTGTATGGACAATTTTTTAACCTTTCAAATGATAATTGTCTGAATTCTTTTGCAGGCATATTAATGGAGGCTGACAGATTTTGAAATCCACAAGCCACACCATAGAACTGAGGATAAAAGTCATCTTTCCACTTGTCCCTCCTCTATTGCTATTTTTGTAGCATATAAAAACTTTCTTTCAAATGCAAAATATGAAACTGGGCCCTCATTTATCTAATGGATCTTGCAGACTTGTTTCCTTTAGCTTTGGCTGCTCTTCCTACCACTAACCTCCTGCCAGCAATTTCAGATCAGCATGCTCATCTAGATAGTTTTCTTGTTATTACTCTTTTTTGTATTAGCAAGAACTTGACTAAAGACTTGAGTAATCTGGTTCAGGAAGAGCTAAGAAGGTTTGCAAATTCACAAAGTCATCATTTACACAAAGACTGAGCTGCACCATATACTACAGTATCTGAGCATCATGAGTGTTAGAAAAAGTACAAAGAGTTCCCTCATTACTTCTGAAAAAATTCATGTTTGCATGATATATGTTTTTCCACCCTTTTATTTTCAACCTAACTTTGTTGTTTGGAAGTGTTTAACATTTCTTGTAGAAAGCATATAGTTGGGTGATGTTTTCTTATCCACTCTGTCAATCTGTCTACTAATCGTTGTATTTAGACTATTTATTTTGAAGATAATTATTGATATGAAGGGCTTAAGTCTGCAAATTTTATTTCATTTTCTATTTGTTTCTTCTCTTTACCATTTCTCTCTCTCCCTTTTCTTGCTTTCCTGTCAGTTTATGATTCCATTTTGATTTATTGGTATGTTTTTGAGTATATAAGCTTTGCATAGCTTTCTTAGTGGTTGCTCTAGATATTACAATGTACATTTGTAACTAATATTAATATTTACCACTTTAACTGCAGAGTAGAAGCCTTACCTCCATTTAGATTTCTTTACCTCCCCACCTTGAAAATATAATTATTGAATATTTTCTCTATATATGTTATGAACCATATCAGGGTGTTATAATTTTTGCTACATTCATCAAATATGATTTTAAAAACACATGAGTAGACTGCCTTTTCAGTTTCTTGACAAACTCCTTTGAAGTGCAAAAGTTTTTAATTTTGAGGAGGTCCCATTTTTCTATTTTATCTTTCATTGCTTGTGCTTTGGGTGCAGTTTATGAAACCATTTCCTACTACAAGATCTTGTAGGTACTTTCCTACATTATCTTCTAGGAGCTTTATGGTCTTGGCTCTTATATTTAGGTCTTTGATCCATCTTGAGTTAATTCTTGTATACGGCATGAGACAGTGATCCTCTCTCATTCTTTTGGATATGGATATCCAGTTCTCCAAGCACCATTTGTTGAAGAGTTCATTCTGTCCCAGTTGAGTGGGTTTGGTGGCCTTGTCGAATATCAGTTCACTATATAAGCAAGAATCTATATCAGAACTCTCAATTTGGTTCCCTTGGTCAGTATGTCTACCTGTGTACCAATACCATGCAGTTTTGGCCACAGTAGCTTTGAAGTACACTTTAAAGTCAGATATCATGGGTCCTCCAATTTCTTTTTTTTTTTTTTCAATATGTTTTTGGCTATTCAGGGCCCTTTTCACTTCCAAATAATTTTTATAATTAGCTTTTCCAATTCAGTAAAAAATGCTATTGTAATTTATATTGGGATTGCATTAAATCTGTAAATCAATTTGGGTAGGACAGATATCATAATGATGTTTAGTCTTCCAATCCATGAACATGGAATATTCTTCCATTTACTTAGGTCTTCTTTGATTTCCTTTAACAATGTTGTGTCGTTTTCTGTGTCCAAGTCCTGTGCATATTTAGTTAAGTTTATTTCTAGGTATTTGATTCTTTTAGCTGCTATTGTAAATGGATTTTTTTCTTTATTTCCTCCTCAGATTGCTCATTATTGGTGTACAGAAATGCTATAGATTTTTGCATGATGATCTTATGTCCTGCCACTTTACTGAACTCATTTATCAGCTCTAGAAGCTTTGTTGTAGATTCTCAGGGCTTTCTATGTATAGGGCTATGCCATTTGCAAATAGTGAAAGTTTTACTACTTTCTTTCGAATTTAGATCCGTTTATATCTTTTTCTTGCCCAAGTTGCTCGAGGAAGTATTTCTAACACAATGTTAAATAAGGGCAGTGACAGTGGGCATCCTTGTCTTGTTCCAGATTTTAGAGGGAAAGCCTTTAGCTTTTCACCATTGAAAATGATGTTAGCTGTGGGTTTTTCATATATCATGTTGAGGAAGTTTCCTTCTATTCCTATCTTTTGAAGAGTTTTTATGAAGAACGGATGTTGTATTTTGTCAAATGCTTTTCCTGCATCAACAGAGATGATCATGTGATTTTTTTTCTTTTGATTTGTTAATGTGCTGTATTACATTAATTGATTTTCTTATGTTTAACTGTCCTTGCACACCAGGGATGAAACCCATTTGGACATGGTGTATAACTCGTTTGATGTGTTGTTGAATACAATTAGCAAGTATTTTGTTGAAAATTTTAGCATCCAAGTTCATTAGAGAGACTGGTCTATGGTTTTCTTTCCTTGTGGCATCTTTATGTGGCTTTGGTATTAGGGTGGCCATTTATCCGGTAAAGGCCTAATATCCAGTATATATAAAGAAACCCTACATCTTGAAAAGAAAAAAACAAACAACCCATTTAAAAATTGGGCAAGCGATTTGAATAGACACTTCTCCAAAGGATAAATGCAAATGGCTAAAAAGCACATGAAAAGATGCTCAGCATCACTAGCTGTTAGGGAAATGCAAATCAAAACTACAATGAGATATCATTTTATACCTATTAGACTGACAGTTATTAAAAAAAACCCAGAGGACTACAAGTGTTGGAGAGGATGTGGAGGAAAGGGAACACTCATCCACTGCTGGTGGGAATGTAGAATGGTGCAGCGATTATGGAGAACCGTTTGGCAGTTCCTCGGGAAGCTAACTGTAGAACTGCCATATGATCCAACATCCCACTTCTAGGTATATACCCAAAGGAATTGAAAGCAGAGACATGAACAGATATATGCACACCAATGTTCATAGCGGCATTATTCACTATTGCCAAAAGTTGGAAGCAACACAAGTGTTCACCAATTGATGAATGGATAAGCAAATTGTGGTATACACATACAATGGAATATTACTCGGCAGTAAGAAGGAATGCAGAATTAACACATCAGACAACATGAAAGAATCCTGAAGGCCTTATGTTGACTGAAGTAAGTCAGTCACTGAAGGACAAATATTACATGACCTCACTGATATGACTCAAGCAAATTGAGCAGACTCACAGAGCTACAGTCTGGAAGACAGATTAACAGGAGACAAAATGGAGTAGAGGGTGGTGAGCTGATGCTCAATATGGGCAAAACTTATGATAAGGTAGAAGGCAGTGATTGGGCAGTGGATGGAGTTGATAGTGGTGCAGTGATGTGATTGAGCTCAATGGTGTTGGAATGTGAGGGGGAATAGCATGGGGGAGTTAGGTTCGACTATCCATGGAACTGGGAGGAGGACTGGAGGAAGGAGCAGGTCAGCTCTGGGGATTTGTAGCTCTGTGGTTAAAACTACAATGGTGGGAATGTTCTTCTGGCAAATATGGCAGGAGGGTTACTGGTACAGGGAATTGCAGGTGGGAGCATGTGTAGTATAGGATGAATCTGGGGCATACTTCTATGGAATATGAAAGTGTTCATCTTTTCATAGTGTGTTATCTCAGTAGGTGGAGACACACAAAATAAAGACAAAAATATTAAACTCCCAACCTGGGAAGTCCTGCTATGTTCTCAATTAGAGGTGCAAGAATCTGTCAATAATATAGGCAGTGCATAATAAAAGAAAACAGATGAATACATCAAGTCCTCAATATTATTGCATGTAAATATGAACCTTATTCTTAAAAAATTGAAACTTAGTGGTTACCATAGGTTCCAAGAGGAGGAATGGGGAAGAATAGAATAGATGGAACATAGGACATTGGAATTTTTCTGCACGATTTTGCAGTGACAAATACAGGCCATTTTAAATTTTGTCTAAACCTATAAAAGTGTCAGTGCAAAATATGAATTATAATGTAAACCACTGACCATGGTTAGTAACAATGCTTCAATATTTGTACATCAATTGTAACAAAAGTACCAAACACATGTCAAATGTTATTAACAGGGGAGAGGAGCTGGGGGTTGGTTATATAGGAATACCTATATTTTCTTTGTGACTTTTCTGTAACCTAAAGCCTCTTTGAAGATAAAGTGAAAAAAAATAAGACACTGGGGGAACATAAAAAAGAAATTGTCACTGTACATAAAAGATAGAACTTACAGTGATGAAAGAAACATGGAAAAAATTTTTATTGTACTTTATTTTTTAATTTTTACTTTTATATTTTATTCTTATTTTTTATTTTTGTATTTTATTTGTTATTTTTATTGTTTTATTTTATTATTATTTTTATTTGTTTATTTATTTAAGTTTTGTTTTTGTGGAGGTTATGGATTGCAGGGGAGAATTCCTGGTGTGGAATGCCAGGTATTGGGGGATGTGTATAGAGGGGTGTTCCCTCTATGGCATATGAATATGTTCAAGTGGTCATGGGGCATTGTCTTAGTGGGTGGAGACCCACACAATAACCAAAGACTATTGAATTCCCATCTTGGGAAGACTTGCTATATTCTCTAATACAGCGGCATGAATCCCTCGAGTATATGGGCAGTGCCTAGTGAAGGAGGACAGACCATTACACTACTTCCTTGATATTAATGGTTGTACTTAGGAACCTTTTCTCAAAATTGAAACTTAGCCTAGTATTATATATTGCCTAAGAGTTACCTTCTGAAAACGTCTTTGTTGTTCAAATTTGTCCTCTTTCTAAGCCAAACTCAGTATATAAATGTACTACCTTCCCCCCAGTGTGGGACATGACTCCCGGGGATGAGCTTCCCTGGCACCAAGGGATTATTACCAAGCACCAACTAACGATTCATTTGGAAAAAGACCTTGACTAAAAGAGGGAAATATTAAATATAAATGAATTTTTATGGCTAAGAGATTTCAAAGTGAGTCAGAAGGTCTTTCCAGAAGTTACACTTATGCACATCACAGCAGGATCTCATTGAATTCCAAAGTAAACAGTTCCTCAAACAGAGAGGCTCCTGAGGGCTCTAGAGACATCTAGACATTATAGGCAGGGTAGACATTCTCAGGAATTCAGCACCCCGTTAGTAGGCCTTACTTGGGAATATATGCTCCCTTATGTAATAGGATTAGACTCATTCATAATTTCCCTACACATGACTCTTCTGCCCCTATATTGGAACCTATAATTAGCACTATACTCATTAAATATATGTCCCAGAGACTTAACTCTTTGGTCTGTTCATATGCCAGTTGAGCCCTGAATCTCAGCAAGAGTTGCAACACAGAACTCTCCAGTTCAATGGACATGCCCACGACAACTAACAAAAGGATGATAATGGACAATGCCTATCCCAGAAAACAGAGATTATGTACAACTGCAAGGAAGATATTTCCTTCCATTTGCCCCATGGATCTAAGCCCCTCTCAATCAGAAACAAAGTGGGCATCACCATCCCCAAATCCTCATGATTGAGGATGAACAAACATTAAGGAGGGCATGCAACTATGGACTTAAGTAGACTTATGATTATTCTAGCAATGGAAGAACTTGTATCATTGATATAAAGGCAGTGGCCACCAGACGTTCTGAGGAGAGGGAGAAGGAAGAATAGGTATAACACGGGGTACTATGGGTACTGCACAACGTTACAATGATGGATACAGGCCATCATACATTTTGTTAAAACATATACAATTGTTCAGTGCAAAGTGTAAACTATAGTCCATGGTTAGCAGTAATGCTTCAATATGTGTTCATCAATTGTAACAAATGTACCACACCAATCAAAGATGTTGTTAATGGGAGAAAGTGTGGGAGGGGGAGGGGGTGAACTATATGGGAATCCCTTATATTTCTGATGTAACATTTATGTAATCTAAAGCTTCTTTAAAAATAAAAAATTAACTAAAAAAAATAAATAAATAAACAAAAAACCCACACATTAGGAGAAGATAGACTACCTATCTTTCTTTTCACCCATTACCTTGTTCATTTTTTCTTCCTTCGTTCCTTCGTTCCTTCGTTCCTTCATTCGTTCGTTCGTTCGTTCCTTCCTTCCTTCCTTCCTTTCTGGAGTTTCAGATCTTCTTTTGCTATAGTTTCCTTTCTGTTTGGAGAACTTTCTTAGCCATTCTTTAAGGATAAGTCTTTTGGTGTTGGTGGCCAAATTCTCTTTCATTTCTTTTGTCTGAGAATATTTTCCTCTTCATTCCTGAAGGATATATTTTAGATTGACAGTTCTTTTCTTTCAGTATTTGAAAAATGTTATCCTATTTCTTTTTGGCCTGCATGGTTGCATATCAGAAATCTCTCATTTGAATTGTCATTCCCCTGAAAGTAATGTACTTTTTCTCTCTGGCCACTTTCAAGATGTTTTCTTTGTCATTAATTTTCAGAGATTCACTTATTTGTCTTGGCATGGATTTCTTAAATATATCTATTTTGGGGATTGCTTAGGTTGTTGATTATGTAAGTTCATGTTTTCAACTAAATTTAGGAAATTTTCAGTCATCAATTCTTCAAATATTCTTTCAGCTCCATGCACTCTCTCCTCTCCTTCTGTGACTCCAATGAAATGAATGTCAAATCTTTTATAATTGTCCCACAGATCCCTATAAGCTTTATTCTTATTCTTAAATTCTATTCTTTCTCAGTTTTTCAGATTGGGTCATCTCTATTGTTCTATCTTCAAATTCACAGTTTCCTTCCTCTGCCATAGATGTTCTATTATTGAGTCCCCCAGTGAAATTTTTATTTTAGTTTTTGTATTTTTAGTTCTATAATTTCAATTTGATATTTTTATATCTTTAATTTCTGGGTGAGATTTTCTATTTTGTCATTTCTTTCAAGAATATTTGTAATTGCTTGTTGATTCATTTTTATGATGGCTACATTAAAAAAAAAACTTCTGAGGGAAACTTCTAGCATCTTGTTCATCTCAGTAT